>VSTD030001014.1:0-14008 GCA_008808055.3 Sporobolus alterniflorus
TGGACCAATTGCAAGCTTATAACTCCAATGTTGAACCATTATATTACACCACTAGATTCATTGATGGTCTTGATTGTGATAGGAGGCCCAAAGACTTGGATATTGCCTGCTGCTTAGCTCTATTGTAGGAGGAACATGGAGCAATTCAACTGAACAAGCTAAAGTTTCAGGAATCTGGGCTCTGGCCAGACCATTTTTGAAAGGGGCTTTACCTCTACCCAAACCACCAGTTGCAATGAAGACTGATATTGCCATGGGGGACAAGACAAAGTTTGGTAGCACCAAGGGGCAATCTGTGGAAAATAAAAATTATTGCTTTGTTAGCTTAGATAATGGCCAAGGAATTGTGCAGACTGTTCATTTGAATGTGTTATAGGAAATCTAGGATCTCATTGATGATGAGCATGTAGGTGCTGGGGATATCAGTG
This sequence comes from Sporobolus alterniflorus, assembly GCA_008808055.3. NCBI lineage: Eukaryota > Viridiplantae > Streptophyta > Magnoliopsida > Poales > Poaceae > Sporobolus > Sporobolus alterniflorus. The sequence goes on from VSTD030001014.1 coordinate 429, forward strand.
ATGATAGCATCATAGAACAGAATTTCATGGCTTTATTTGAAACAACTATGTCTGGTGAAGAGGCTCCAAGAACTCTTAAGATAAAAGGCTCTATTCAACAGTTACAAATTCTAGTGCTAATTGATTCAGGCAGTTCTCATTCCTTTATTAGTGAGCAGGTAGTTACATAGCTACAAGGGGTCACTAAAGTAGTGAGGCCAGCAAGGGTGCAGGTGGCTAATGACAATATAATCCAGTCTTCAGCTGAACTACTGCAGCAGAGTTGTCTCTTTAGGGATTTGTGTTCTACTCACACTTAAAAGTGATTCCTCTACACAATTTGACAAGGTGGTAGGCATGGAGTGGCTAGAGCGGTTTTCACCCATGAAAATACATTGGGCTCGAATGTGGTTAACAATACCTTATGGGTCGACTTTCATTACTCTCCAAGGGTTGTTGCCAGATAGTCTAGACTGTGCTGTCATTGAGCTCTCTCAAATCACTTCTAATGTTAATGCATATAAGAATGCAAGCATCCCTAAGGAAATCCAAACAGTATTGCAGCAGTTCCATGCAGTATTTGACGCACCAACCGATTTGCCACCAAGAAGATTTTGTGATCACACTATTCCTTTGATTCCAAGAGCACATCTAGTTCAGTCCAAACCCTATCGATATGCCCCTGCACTAAAGCATGAGATAGAAAGGCAGGTTCAGGAAATGTTGCAAGCTGGGATAATTCAACCTAGTGACAGTGCATTCTCCTCACCAGTTCTTTTGGTCAAGAAGAAAGATGGCTCATGGTGATTTTGTATTAACTATAGAAGGCTTAATGCATTGACACTCAAGGGGAAATTTCCTTTGCCAATCATTGATGAGTTGATGGAATTGTGTGGTGCTAGCTGGTTCTCTAAATTGGACTTGATAGTAGGGTACCACCAGATTCATTTAGCCCCTAGAGAAGAGTATAAAACTACTTTCCAAACACACTCTTAACACTATGAGTTTAGAGTAATGGCATTTGGGTTGTGTGGTGCTCCCAATACCTTCCAGAATGCAATGAACATCACTTTAGCTCCTCTATTAAGAAAGTGTGTGCTTGTCTTCTTCAATGATATATTAGTTTACAGCCCCACATTGTAGGAACATGTACTGCATTTGCAACAGGTGTTGACTCTTTTGGAATAGGACAAATGGCAAGTGAAGCTCTCCAAGTGTTCTTTTTTCTCAAAGACAAATTGATTATCTGGGTCATGTGATTTCAGAGAAGGGGATTTCCACTGACCCTATAAAAATTGCTACCATTGCTCAGTGGCCCACTCCTCAAAACATTAATGAACTCATAAGCTTCTTAGGAATGGCATGATACTATAGAAAATTTGTGAAACACTTTGGACTCATCTTTAAACCCTTAACTGAGTTGTTGAAGAAACACTCTATTGTTGCTTGGACACCTATGCATGGGAAAGCCTTTGCTGTGCTAAAACAGGCCTTGGTGCAAGCCTCAGTGCTGGCACTGTCAGATTTGTCCAAGCAATTCTAGATTGAGACAGATGTAAGTGATTTTGGAGTGGGAATTGTACCGATGCAGAATGGCCACCCCTTATCTTTTATGAGCAAAGTTCTAGGCCCCAAGACAGAGGGATTATCCACATATGAGAAGGAGTACTTCACAATCCTAATTGCCATTTATCATTGGAGAGCATACCTTCACCTAGCAGAGTTTATCATATTTATTGATCAAATGAGCCTCACCCACTTAGATGACCAGAGACTACTTACCTTCTAGCAGAAAAAGTGTTCACCAAGCTGGTTGGATTGCAATACAAAATTGCTTACAAAAAGGGGACTGAAAATAGGGTGGCTGATGCCCTATCCAGACATCGTTCTCCTCCATTGGAATTATTAGCTCTGTCTACCTGTTCCCCCACATGGATTCAAAAGATTCAAGGAGGTTATAAGGAGGATTCTAAAGCTCAGGAATTACTCACTGCATTAGCAATAGCGTCTGATTCCTTACCTCACTTTACTTTGAGAGATGTGTTATTACATTACAAGAATAGAATATGGTTGGGAAAAAATGAGAAACATCACCAGCATGTGTTCTAGGCACTACACTGTTCAACCATTGCGGGACATTCAAGATTTCCAGTAACATATAGAAGATTAAAACAATTGTTTTCTTGGAAAGGTATGAAATCAGTAACACATTCCTTTGTGCAAAATTGGCTGGTGTGTCAACAGGCTAAACCAAACAAAGTCAAGTACCTGGGTCTATTGGTTCCTTTACTAGTGCCAGAAGGAGCTTGGCAGGTCATTTCCATGGACTTCATAGAAGGGCTGCCATTATCTGGTTCTGCTAACTGCATTTTGGTAGTTGTTGACAAGTTTTCTAAACATAGTCATTTCATTCCCCTTCATCACCCCTTTATTGCTGCTGTTGTAGCTCAGTCATATCTTCATAATGTTTACAAACTGCATGGGTTACCTACTGCTATCATATCTAATAGAGATAGAGTGTTCACAAGTCAGTTTTGATAAGAACTCTTTAAGGCTGCTAAGGTACAATTGCAAATGACTTCTGCATACCATCCTCAAATGGATGGTCAAATAGAGAGGGTGAATCAGTGTATGGTAACCTTCCTTTGTTGCTTTGTTCATGCCTGGCCCAAGCAGTGGCACAAATGGCTCAGTCTTGCTGAATTCTGGTACAATACAAATTATCATTCTTCCCTAGGCCATTCTCCCTGTGAAGTATTATATTGGCCCATGTTTGCAAGAAAGGACACTGATGAATGAAGTGATTAAGCAGCATTTGCTTAGACATCAAGCAAGAATGAAATCTCAGGCTGATAAAAATCGAACTGAGGTCCATTTCAAGGTGGGAGACAAGGTGGTCCTAAAAATTCAGACTTATGTGAGCCTTCTTTGTCCACCATAGCAAATTAGAAATTGGCCTTTAAATACTTTGGTACATACACAATCACTAATAAGATTGGATCAGTTGCATACAAAATGAAGCTTCTAGACAGCTGTGACATCCAACTAATGTTTCATGTCTCCCAATTAAAGAAATGTGTAAGTAATGTTTCTCACGTTTCTTCTACACTTCCTGACCCAATTGTTGCCTTGTATTAGGTTCTTGAGAAGATCCTGAACTCAAGGTAGATCAAGAAAGGGGATGCTGACATTGCTCAAGTCTTGGCGTAATGGTCCAACTTGATCCAAGGGCTAGCTACATGGGAAGACAAGGAAGCCTTGTAGCATCAATTTCCACTAGCGCCTATTTGGGGACAACTAGGAACTCAAGCCCAGGGGTCTTAGCAGAGCTGATCAAGGTCGCAAGATGGATGGTAGCAAGTGCGTGTAAGATGGGCCAACGTCAAGTATAATGGATCGGATTGGGATAAATTACATAGGCCTTAATTGGCACCGGATTGGGGTAAATGACATGGGCCTTAATTGGCATGTAACTCAAGCTAGAGAGCGGGACTATACAACGTAGCTGCCAGTGAGGGGAGAGGATTAGCAAACATTTTGTAACAAACTGTTACTTCATTCAGTTAATCTCTCTCTGCCTCCAATCCTTCTCGGTTCTTCTTCAATGTTCTTTGAATTCCTCTTCTCAGCACCTCACAATAATGCACAGAAAATCGGCTTGTTCTAGCCAAATTAGAACAACAGGGTTTTTCAAGTCTAGCTCATTGACCGGGAACATACGTCGATCAATTTGTATCTCTTTGAGGCTCAATTGTCCATCATTAATGGCCGATTGTACCTATCGATGAAAAATATTGCAATCGTTAGTAGCGTGAGAGCAAGAATTATGCCATTTGCAATAAGCTCACCGCTTTAACTCCTCAAGTGACAGTAAAGTGTGAGAAATCTTAATGTAGCCACCCTTATGCAATTCATAAAAAAATCTTATCACATTTGGCTATATCAAACATATATTTAATATCGTCTTGCCAATTTTTATTAATCGGCTTCAACGCATCACATGTCAAGGATTTGACCTTGGATGGCCAAATGAACTCATTGGTTAACACTTCGCTAACTCATCATCCAAACTATCTGAACTATGTTCAACCACATGCACTTCAGGGCGTGATGGCCCTACAATTTCTTTAGTATTCTTGATTCAGTTTTCTTGAATCGATGCAAACTATTACAATTGCATGAGCGAAAGATAAATATGACCATCCAATTTCTCCCTAAGATAAGAATGCATTCCTTGGAAGGCCTAATCGGCAAGATCTTTTTCAGAGATAGTTAAATTAAAACACTGGTTCTTAATTTCTTTGAATCGCTTGAAATAATATGAAACCGATTCATCGTGGATTTGTCTAACCGATGTCAAATCTGCTACTTTAGCTTCACTAGTGCCACGATAAAAGTGCTCATGGAATTTCTGCTCAAGTAGTTCCCATCCATAAATAGAGTGTGCGTGGAGTGAAGAAAACCAAGCAAAAGCAGTTCTGATCAACGATAAAGAAAATAATCGAATGCGTAAAGCCTCAACGGAACCTGCTTTCCCTAAGTGAGCTAAATATTGACTCACGTGTTCCCACATGGTGCGGGAACCCTCTCCATCAAACTTAGTAAAATCAGGGACATGCCAACCCATGGGATATGCATCCGAATCGAAGATACTCGAATACAATTTTTGATAGATTCGGTGACTAATGGGACTAAGCCCATGTCCCTAAGCCTAGCTTCAACACCCTCCCATATTATAGCGGTAGTTTCGTTCAAACGATCGGCGGGAGGTGCTTGTGGTGTGTGTGGTGTGGTGTACCTAACCCCGGCAGTGGTGTTGCTACTGGCACCCGTGGGTGTGAGTGGTGGCATGATGCTAGCCTGACCGGGTATTGCCGAAGTTGATGGGACACTAGAGATAGGCAAGGGCTCTGGTGTGTAAAGTGTCATGGAAGTGTTATAGGCTGGAAGTGTTTGCCTGCCAAAGTAGTTCAACGGCATGCCATACAACGGTTGTGTCGCCGATGTGCTAGGTGTAGCCATTGAACTAGGTGCCATGGGATGTGCAGTAGCAACAGTTGTGGACTGGTATTTAGAATTTTATGAAAACTTAGCCAACACTTTAGCTATTTCCTCCCCTACCATGTTCCTAGTGAATTTAAAATGCTCAGAAAACATAGCAGAGACATCCTCGGGGTGACAGAGATAGATGGATGCGGTACCTTTTCTGTGTGTACCTCTTTTGCAGAGTCAATCGGAGGAAGAACAGGCTCCTTGATTTGCGTGATGGAGCCATGACGATCTTTCACATAGCATGTAAGAAGCACATGCATCTTCTTCTCCTCCTGAGCCTTCTTACGTTCCTTGAACACCTTGCAGACTTCTTCTAACATGTCGTCAAACGATGCCATGATGACGTTCTCGTTGCTGTCCTCAGAAGTAGTCATGGGGTCAAGTATCCTAGTTTAGATCTAACCAGAGATTCTCCGCAGCGAAGTCACCAAAAAGTGTATTGACGCCTAAAGTTTTACCGCCGTTACACGAACACGTCTGCGTGTACCTGAAATAGGGCCTAGGGCCTCTGTCCCAGGGGCTGGCAGTTGGACCGGTCGGGCAGGCGGTCAGACCATCGGTAAACAAAGACAAGCGGTCGTACCACGCGCAGGAGCAGTCTGACCGTCGATGTCTGCGCTGCGCGTGAACTCACATCGATCGCCTTGAATCGCTCCTTCGAGAGGGACCCTGTTGGGAGGAGCTCGACTAAAGGTTGCTCTAGGTCAGCAAGGTCACCTAGAACATCTCAAGCCCCCGTCGGGACAAAGAGAGAACATAATTGAAATTTGGAGGAGAGAATTAGAGCAAAAGAGATTAAAACATAAATGTATTGATACATTTTTTTTAGATGCGATTGAAGAATCCTCAATCGGCTGTGAGATCTTCATTATATAGGTCTGGAGTGATCTTTCTCAAATTAAACTTGTGAAGCTCACATAACATAGGATTTATAGATAAAATCAGACACCATTAAACATCCTCGAAACCAACCGGGCCGGACGGTCAGACGGCCCGCCTGGACGGTCAGACCGCCAGCGCTGGATTGCACCGCGTCAGTCCAAATCGATCGCCAGCGCTGGATTGCACCGTGTCAGTCCAAATCGATCGTCAACAGGATGCATGCAATTCTTAATTATTCGAGCGATACACACAGCACAGCTAACAGTGCCAGATTAAGGATCATGGCATAGAAGCCACTGCAACACCGTTTCTAAACTCGAACAAACACCACGGCTTGGTCCACACTCGAGTTGTACATACATACATATCAAGTTACATGCACGATAAAATTGAAGTGGCGCCCAACAAACTCCACGGCGAACTCAGTTGCTGCGCCTCGCTGCCGTCGCACCTGCGGCGCCATCCTCACTCGCGGCGGCGGTTGAGCCTGCTTTGTTGCCACCGCCAGCACCCTCCTGCTGCTGTGCCGGCGGATCAGCCACGGCGTACTGCCCCACCACCTACACAAGCAGATGGACACCAAAAGAAAACAAGCGATGTGTTGATGCCCTTTTAAGCTGAGGAGAAGGCTGGAACTAGTTTTCCATTTTCCCCAAAACAAAAACTGTTACCTGTCGTGCGACGAATTCGGTGACGATGCGTCCGCCGGGGACCGGGTCCTGCGTGATGCTGATGCCCTGCTTTGCCGCGGCGTCGCTGGCCTGGCCGGGCTGCACGGCGCCGACGGCTTGGTTGTACTGCGCGGCGGACTCCATGAAGCCGCCGGCGCTAAACCCGCCGCCCTTCTCCGTGGGCACCTGCACCCCCGCCACGCTCTGCTCCGCCGACCGCACGGCCGCCGCGTCCTTCGGCGCGATCAGCTGCGCCGCAAGCTCGCCCGTCACGTTGAACGCGTCTCCGTACTTGATCGGTCCCTGCTGGGCCGCAGGCGGCGCCGTGCCGTGCTGTTGATGCTGCGCCAGCCCCGCCTCGCCTGTCCTCTGCTGCGGCTGCGACATTAAGCGGATCGGAGATCGCTACCAAATTAAACTCCTCTACTAGCTCGCTGATGCCGTGCTTGTACACGGCTGATCTGATCGTGTTGGCCTCTGTTCGTAGTCCATTAATGGCTGATCCAGTTGGTTTCGCAACCTCTTTATACACCTGTTACGCAACCGACGAGAGTACTGCGTGGCCAGAAGCAACGGACACCTGCTCATCTGCATCTTTGTCTTCTCCAGACAGGTGGAGGCACACGACGGCCAGAATCGAGATGCGTCTGTACGGGCGTCCGTGGTGTCCGTCTTCGGCTGGTGCGGCGGTGGTCAGCCGGCCCGCCCACGGCGGACGACGCGTGTGCGCGCGTCTGCTTGCCGCGCGTCGAGGGCGTTCGACGCGGCTGGCGCTCGTGTTACCGACGCTTCGTGCCGGTGGCACTCGTGTCGACAAACTATTCGGGTGCAAGGTTCAGGTCGTGTTGTCATTTCGGGAAAGATATAGTTCTCGATGGTAGTAGCAAAAAGTTGTTTTCATGGAAAATGTCACCTAGCTATGGGATACGGCAGCCCAACGAACAGTCTAGGAAGGCCCACCAGCAAATGACCCACAGCCCTACGGGAAGAAACTATTTTGGGTATGTTTGGATCCGTGTCTAACTTGTGATAACCTAATCTTAGCCATGCTATATTTTGCTAGATAAGTGTTTAGATATTGACTGCGTTTAGTTAAGTTAGATAAATATAGTGGAATTTGTGTTGATTGACTAAGAAAAAATTGTCTTAAGTCACTCGATTTAACCAGACAACAAAATTAACTTAAGACTTAGACAAATTAGGCAACATCCAAACAATCCCTTTATTACCGGCAAAAAAAACAGGCCCTTTATTTTTCTTCCACATTATATCACACACCAGACGCATCAGAATGCGTGAAGTTGAGCACACCAATGTGGCATGAGTCATGAGGTGGTTGGAGGCTCTTTTTAAGGCCCCCACATTAATTTGAGATTTTTTTAAAAATCTTAAAAAAGTAAAACATCAGGTCAATGATTTCAATACTCAAACCATAGCCGTTGATTAACAACCAAGTGATTCCTCTCATTAAAATTGATTCCCTTTTATGGAGAGTTCAGACTAGAAAACAAGGCAGACTCATGGAAGTTTTGTGCTTCTCGACGGTCTAGGTAGGGGGAATTCCGCCGTGTTCAAATAGAGCTACCTACTCAATGAGCCACATGAAGTCATACTAGCCGCATTCAGCCTGGTCGGCTAAACGCGCTCACGTTCCTGACTGGTGTGTTGGTATGTGTGCTCTGGTAAGGTGGGATCTAGTGCTGACATGTGGCATTACGTGCCTTCAGACTCACGTGCTGATGAGGTGAGCTTCGGTGACATCACATGATCTTGTGTGTCTTTAGATCCAGCTTACTGCTAAGTCCCTTGTCAATTTTGATTGGCAACACAATCATAGACATTAAATATCAATCATCTAATGTCTATGACTGTTACATTTGGAAAAAATGCCTTAGCAGTTAAACACAATTATTTTGGTTCAAAATGATTGTATATAATCCGTTGTTGCATACAATCTAACTCAAGTCATTACAAGAATTCCACAAATTTTTAGCAGTTAGATGCCGTTGAAAATATCTTATTTTTTACGGTATTTGGTCATCGTGAAAATTTTACCAAAAATAAGCCTTATTTTCAGTGGCTGGCTCGAAAGTATGTTATTTTCATCAGTTTTTTATCACCAAAATAAGGTTATTTTCATTGGGGTTTTTAGCCTACAAAATAAAAATACGTGTTTTGGCGGTTTTCCCATTATATTAAAAATTCTTATTTTGGACAAGAAACCTTTGAAAATAATATTTTATAATTTTTTGTGGCCAAAAAACCGCCGGCACCACACTTTACAAGCTTGTTGGTAGCAACTCTGGAAACATGGTCATGACGTGTTCTGTTCGCTTGAGCCGTGTCTCACCCGTCTGCTCTACAATATAATGCAAGGAAACCGCTGCCCTATGGCGATATGTCTGCCTTCAATTCCACAGAATGAGGATACTCACGTTGTCTCTCCCATGTAAGCACAACAAATAACAGCTATGCTCGCACATGTATCCACTGAAAACATATGGGACAGAACAATTTAGATTGGCTTCTTACCAATTAACCATTTATTAATGGAAATCTATCTCTCCCTCCCTGACTATAATTTTTACTGTAGCTTGGAGGTAGTACGCGCAACTGACTGCCTGATGGTGGGAGCCATAGATTCTTCATCATGTCATCTCCTCGCTTCTTGTGAAGTTCAATTCTGAGAAGGAGATACTTATTCTTAATGGTGACCTCATTCAATGATCGATAATCAACGCACATTCGTTGAGTTCCATCATTCTTCTGCACAAATAGCACGGGTGCTCCCCAAGGTGATGAGCTGGGTTCTATGAATCCCTTAGCCTGTAGCTCGGCTATTTACTTCTTGAGTTCTACTAACTCATTTACGGACATCCTATATGGCCTCTTAGAAATAGGTGTTGTTCCAGGTAATAACTCAATAAGGAATTCTATGTCGTGACCTAGTGATATACCTCGTAATTTTTCTAGAAATACATCCGGATATTCTTGAACCACTCTGATATCTTTCAAAGGTATTACTTTTGTCTGGTTGAGCATATTGCCCTGGTCGGACTGTATCGTGGCTACAAACTCAACTGTGGCCCTGTCTTTCTTGGTCAATCTCACTGCCTTCCTAGCGCACTGAATAACTCCGTCATACTTGATTAACCAATCCATGTCAAGTATGATGTCTATACCCTTGGAGTTTAAAAGGATGAGGTTCGACGAAAGTCTACCCCCTTATGGTAATAGTAACTGCTGGACATATATGTTTTGTCCTCATTTTACCTCCAGGTGAGCTAACAAGTATTGTATGTTTCATGGTTGCTATTGACAGACTATGTTTCACGATAAAGCTTGATGATATGAATGAATGAGATGCTCCAGAATCGAATAAAATAGTTGCAGGATGTGAACTTGTGAGAAACATACCCAGTACTACATCTTGGGCTTGCTGAGCTTCATGGCTTGTCGTATGATTGACCCTCCCATACATGAAATTCTAATGCCCTTGTGGCTTCGCTTGATTTCCTGCTCCAGGAGCTGCAACTCTGGTTGGGCACTGCCATGAAAAGTGGCTAGTTAAACCACACTTAAAACAAGCTCCACCATTACGGCTTCCTCGAGCTGGTGCATTCTGCGAGGTTGGAGTATTAGGGTGGGGGCCTTGCTGCATGTTTTGGTGAGACGATTGCTGCACATTGGGTTTGCTTGCTACTGAGGCCTCTGCATCTAGAAGTTCAGGCGTTGTGCTTGGAAGTTGGGTTGCTGTATCTGGAACTGATGGCGCGTCACTTGCATTGGCATCTACAACTGGTTCATCTGTGGTGGCTTGAAGAATTGGTTAGGCTGCGAGAAGCGATGCCCAACATTGTTTCCAGAGGGATGTCCATAAAATGGCACCTTCCTCTTGCCATCCTTCTCCATCCCCTTGATCTTATTTTCAATAACAATGGCCTTGTCGACCATGTGCTGGAACTCCGCGTAGTCCGTGTTGAGCGGACGGAATTGAATATCATCATTCAATTCATTCAAGAACATGTCCTGCTTCTTTCCATCTGTGTTGATGTCGTCAGGGGCGTATCTTGATAACTGAATGAATGAGTTGAGGTACTGATTCACTGTCATCCTGCATTGTTTCAGGTCAGTGAATTCCTTCTTCTTCAACTTCATAGTGCCATGAGGTACATAGTGAGTACAAAAATGAGCCTTGAACTGGTTCCACGTGATGGTGTCGATGTTTGCATGGGTGTTGCAGTACGTGTCCCACCAGTTGGCTGCTGTTCCATAGAGCCGGTGTCCATGCATTGGGCGATCATGAGCTTCTTCTCGATTCTCTTATGCCAATATTTGGCTTCCATTGGGTCCTTGGCATGCAAGAAAGTGGTAGGGCGAGTTCGTAAGAATTCTCCAAGCCTAGACTGAGGTGGTGGTGGTGGTTGTTGCTGCGGAGCTTGCTGCTTCGGCTGCAGTTGAATGAGCGTCTAGAGCACTACTTGCATTAGCTGGTTTTGTTGGCATTGTTGGTTTTAGTGTTGATGGCTTGACCATTGTAGTGGTTGTTCCTCGTGTTCATCATTTAAGAGATTTTTATAAGGAATATAAGTATTTTAGATTCGAAATGAAACCCCAAACTATATGCTGTGATTTTTATTTATCTCTATTAAAAGATGAGGTCGTGGACAAGGTGCTGAAGCAATCCCATGACTCACATCAAGCACTCACAAGCATGAAATGAAACAACAAACACAACATGACTAACGACTCTTGACAAGACTCAGGTGGCTCCTAGCGTGTACAGGATCCGAAGGGGAGCGACTATCCACTGCGAGCTCCTTGCCTAAACTCCAGATCATGGAGGTGGCTAACCAGGTGTCTGTGTCAGACACGTAGAGGTTGCTGGCCTGACCATCTACCATCCTCATGTAACCTCGGATGGTGGCATCTGAGTTCTATAGCTGGATGTGGAGGGTCTCAATCTCGCGCTGAGCTACCAGCAGGCGGGTGCTCAGCTCCACAGTCACATCCTGGTGGTGTACCATCTCCATCCTTGGGATATCCTTCTTCACCCCATAGGACTTGAACTCATCCTTCTTCCGGTAAGGTAGGAGGTGGTGGACGGTGTTTTGTAGCTAGCTTTTGTTGCTATGGACCCACAAAGTGATGGCCTGCTAGGCGGCGCCAGCCACAGTGTTGCTACGAGATGCTCTGGAAGCTGGTCCCTGGTGCTGGCAGAGGATCCTGGACCCGAAGAAGATCTCTGCAATGGCCTTGAACTCCACCCGCCCTAGTCGTGGGACTTCCTTTATTCTGTACCTGGGGGCGGTGGTGATGCCCAAGTGCTCTAGTAGAGCCCTAAGCCTACCGGTGGGGACCGGAGCTTTAGCCCTGAAGGACTCTACCTCATCCACATCTTGGTACATCCTCTTGACCTCTGTGTCACTCGGGGGAGGGTGTTCCTCATCGGCCTTGTCTTCTATGTTGACATCATCATCCTCCTACTGCTGCTCCTCAGCAGGTGAGCCCTGAGGTGCTGGGCTCTCAGGGACCACCAGATCGATCACAAAAGGCTCCTCCTCCTGTGATACGTGCCGTGGCGCATTGAGCTATGACTCCTGGGACCGTGGCACATTCTGAGGTGCCAACTGACCAATGGACGGACAACTGTTGCTCTTGTGTGTGGTGCAGCGAGTGCGAGCCATCTATCATTTAGAAAGAGAAGAGTGTGAGACAGTAAAAAGTTTAAGGAACTAAGAAATTAGAATAAGAGTGAGATAATATTTTTGGCAAATAGTTTCTAATATAGATGTCCTTAAGAGTGTTTGGTCTAGCTAGGTTGGCATCCTACGGTCAACCTGACTCTGATACCACTTGTCATACCCCGGTCCAAGAAGGCGGGACCGAAGCCTCTATACAAGTGTCCAGGATATTCAAATCACACGTATAGTAACAATATGATAACAGATGCAATGTTCGATAAAAACACAATAAATATCTCTTACATAATGACCCGTGGGTCTTGAAAAGATTACATAAATGTAGCGGAAACTAAACGTAGCTCGAGCCTTCATAGGCGTTGACCGGTGTCGAGGCCCGCCTAACAATGGTCATCAGTGTCCTACTGATATCCCTGATTCTGATCCTCGGATCCATCTAAACAACGATGCAGGCAAGTTTGAGTGGGCTTATGGTTGCCACTCGGCAAGTATAGGGACAATTATGACATGAAAGCTAATAGCAAGGAAGTCTAGACTCAATTTGACATGAAGAAATCAGTGGTAAAAGTCTATGCCTTAATCCATCTAGTAAATAGGATAACAAACTTATCTTCTCAATGGTAACAATCTCGATCGCATCATAGAGTCTCACCGCGACCGACCCACAACCTAATAAACCCACTATGACACAACCCAACCAAAGACTTAACCAAGACCCATCCCAGGTTCCACTAATCATGTGAGGGTCCATACCGCTCATGACCATGAGCACAACTGTTATAATAGTTTTATACACTACAGAGGTTGTACACATTCCCCATGGGTCGTGATTATCCTTGGATAGCCGAATACTCGTTGTACCGATGGGCACCCTCACACACTTTCGAGGTGTGTGCTAGGAAATCACTATAAGGATGTTTAGTAGTTTCATCTAGCTTGTAACATACCCACTGAGGTTTCATCGCCAGTGTGAGCATTGCACTGACCTAGAAGCCCCCTCTTATGCCTTATGGGTTCCAGCCGTCACAGCTGTACCCACACCATCCCATGGTTCAGCCATCGCAGCTTCAATGAACATCCAAGTGGTTCTGCCATCGCAGCTTCTCCGCACAACCGGTTGGTATGCGAAGACTAGACTCTACCAAATACTATGCCGGGCCATACCCATATAGGCTCATGGTTGTACTGTATTCATGGGAGGCCACTCCATGAATCTATCACACCCGGTTTTTAAGGCCAAAAACCAGATGCTCATCGTATGTATGCCCAGGATCAAGTTGTCATACATACGGTC
>VSTD030001015.1:0-12733 GCA_008808055.3 Sporobolus alterniflorus
TATGCCGTTGTATATGCAATGGATGAATACAAGTGGTACATTGAAAATTACTCACAAGGCTCGAGTAAAATTTTCAGTGGGAACTTAGGCAGACACGGTGGACTGTAATGTGGCACCATTGAGTGATTGCCATTTGTTGTTGGGTCGACCTTGGTAGTTTGATCTTGACGCTACACATGGTGATCGTTCTAATTGTTATTCGTTTGTGCACAAGGGAATTCATCATGTGTTCAAACCAATGCTTGACGGTGGTATTAAATATGAGGTTTTTGCTCCAATAAAGAAGAAATATCAGACTGCTACAAGTGAACCAAAGCCGAGGACAGCTTTGCTGCAAGGGGAAGAGAATGATGTGACTATTTCAAATATAAGTGATGAGTCACCAACGAAGGAAGGTCCTCGAATTATATCAAATCCTAGGACGGTGTTGCTTAAAGGAGGAGAGGATATTATGATGACCATATCAGCTCGAACAACTGTTGCTGTGAACTCAATCAATCATATTTAGATTCAGTTTGGGACATTATGTCTTGGGGTAAAGATAAAGGATGATGAGAACAACATGGTCCCTGCTGCATCATGTCAAATAAAAATAGAAGGAAGAAATTTTGTCAAGGGAGATGATGGCTACATTATGACAAAGCTGAGAACGACTTTGCTTCAAGGAGGAGAGAATGATGAGCTCATGGTTCCTCAAAATATTTCAGCAAGCAATCAGATGCAACGGGCCGGAAAATATTATAAAGAATATGACAAATTGGGTTATGATCTCATGGATATGTGCAGAAGACCAACTAGCACAGGGAGAGAGCTCCAAACTTGTCCAAATTGATGAATTTACATGGGAGAGTCAGCCCACAAGTCCGATTCGGAATTTAATTCGAGTCCAGTTTGGAATCCACGAGAAGTCGACCTTAAAACTGATGCCCAGATTGCATACGACATACAATCAGGGTGTTCTTGGACTTGTTAGAAAGATAAGGAGATTATCTTTTCAATGGTAGTCGTTTCATATACAACTAAAATATGAGTTGACCAGAATTTACGAAACAAGTCAACTTTTCAGAACCTGTCTAGGTGTTGTGACACCGTATTTTGGGCTTGGGCCCATGTATCATGTCTGAGTCTAATAGGGGTGCGTCCATGGGTGTTGCCACATCCCTAGAACCTTTATAATCAGTAGTCGCCACACCATTAGGGTTTAGGCTTTGATTATTGTGAGTTTTGTTGAGGGTTTCTCCTCCGGATGTGGCACCACCATCGTTCCTGTCGTGGTGACGGCAACTACTCATCCATCAAGGATTGTTTGAGATTGTGATCAAGCTTTTTGCAGCTTGGGTGCATCTCGGATCCCTGCGTTGATTCTCCCCTTCTGATCGTGGTGTCTACTTGGTGCATTGGGTGGAAGATCTCTATAGGGTCTTGGATTGCTCTCTTGTAAGCCAGACTCATCTATCAATTTTGTTCATTCTATTTTGATTGGTGAGATTTCATATTTGATTGCTTGAGCCGCTGCTATTCGTGAGATTTTCTACAATTATATATTGTTGTCGGCCGTGGAGTATAATTATCATATTGTCGTTGTTTGTACCATGAAATATTGGGACATATTCAGGACACTATCATCGTGTTCTCGTCATTTGTTTCTTGGATACGTCATCGTGTTTATCAGGTGTTTATCAGAACTGATAATAGTTTGTACCATCTCCATTGACCAAGTATGAACAGGAATATTTTCAATTGCGCCCCCGACTGCCACTGCCAGCGCCGGAAGAACAATAAGAAGTCCGCTCCTGGCGGTGGAGCTGCATGAAGCACACGATCCGTGACCTTGTCATCATCAAAGGTGACTAGGAAGCCACCAAACCTATAACGACGGAACCGCACCTCCCGTTCCTCCACCTGGAAAAACCTAATGAAGTAGGAGAGCACCTGCGCACGAATTACCGGTGGCCTTGTGCCCCCCACCCCCACCCCCACCTTGGTGTCTAGGGCTGTAGAAAGTTCCACCTCCACGACGTCCATAGCAACCGTACCCGGCATGACCCGCGCCTCAAATCTTGGGCACACCCAGTGGTGCTTTAGGTGGAAGGGATGCGGGGTGGGGTAGGGTGTGGCGAGAGGTGGGGGAGCCCTTTGGTGTGGAGGCGGTGGCCGACCCCGATGGTGTATGATGCCCCCTTGAAGTAGATTGTGACCGTTTGAGGTGTCAGGGCTCAGCCAGAACCATGTCGCCCTCCCTAGGATTGAGGACAACCAGCATGGATGGTCTCTACTAGCGTGGAGGGGGGGGCATAGTATGATGACCTTGCCACGGCAGCGAAGGCAATGATCCACAAAAGAACATGCTGCAGCGATGTGGTCCGACCGGAGGCAATTGAAACAACGACCTACCAGATCCATCGATACGAAAGCTCTCAGCCCGCTTCAGGTTAAAGATCATATGGACTGGAAGCCCATCAACATCACAACGACTCATAGAGAACGGGGGCCTTCCCTCGCGTCTCGCAAGCAAACGGCCGCCCAAGATAATACGCAACCGTTTCGTTTTTTGCATGTAACAATGTAATGACCAGTTAAATTTGGGACTGGCTGTAATTAGGTTACGTACGCAACTATCGGGCATTGAGGTAATAAACGCATACTTGCTTCGGTGGTGTATCACACATGCAACCCCATCTAGCGAATATGTGATGTACGTAGACAAATCATTAGGCATCGTACGTACGCGCACGCGCACGCGCACAAAAGATTATGAAGTCTATACCTTGGCTAGGAAGACGCACATGAAGATAGAATAATTGCCGGTTTGAGGCTTGGAACGAACGGAAGGCAGTGGTCAGCTGGTAGCCACTCTCTGCACGCATGCATGCACTAGTTTAAACCCGCACCTAAAGATACCAGCTAACGCTCGATTGAGTTGAGAAGAAGCAGGGCGCACGAGAATCCGGCGAGCACGGGCGATCGATTGATGGGCGAGGCCGCCGCACGTGTGCGTGCGCCTCCACCGTGCATGCGCTGCTCGGCCATGATGTCGCATGCCCGGGTTTGCTTTGCTCTGTTCCCTGGCGCCAGCTACAACTTTTAGCTAAACATGTTGTATTCAGCTACAACTTTTAGCTAAACATGTTATATTATAGGTACATGAATTCTGGACCACCTCCTGTGTGAGGCTTGACCCGGCCCATTAGGGGTCCTCCGAGGCAGCACCAGTACATGATTAGGGTTTTTTCTCTTGTGCCGCCCCTTGGCGGTTCGACCGTCGCATCTGCGCAGCCTACTCAGACTAGGGTTTTCGGTAGGCTACCCACTTATATATATGTACCTCTACAACGCAATACAATTATCTAACTTTTGACGGCACACCTCTCTCTAACATGATAATCAGAGCCATCAATTTTTTCTTGACTTCCGCTAATATCTAACATAACCCTAGGGCTCGCCACCACCCACCACCACCAACATCCTTAGCCTCCACTGTCTTGCCGACCATGCTGAGCAGTACCTTCAACCTCTCCGTCAATGAGCAATAGGCCACCGCCGCAGCCGCCGCCACCGCCAAGAGGACAGATGATGACGTTGCGGCCACGGCTCAGGCCATCACCGCTACCGCGCATCGTGAGCAGGAGGCTCTCATCGCCGTCGTAGCTACCGCACACAAGACCCTGGATGAGGCATGGGCGCGTGAGCGCGCCACCGCCCTCGCTTGGTAGAAGAAGATCATCACCCGTCACCTGGAATAGTAGCTCGTCGTTGCCCAAGGGATCGCGATCCCCCAAGACGACAATGAAGATTGCTCCAACGATGTTAGCTCCAACCCTAATGCCGCCCTCATCGCGCACCTGCACGCATAGGCTGTCGACCTCTAGAACATACGATCAGTGGTCACGATCATTTTAGAACCCTCGTCACCCCACTATAATAGTGGCGTGACCTCGTGCTGCTCACGCTTCATCGCTACGCGCCCTGGACGACCATGTCCTCTTCGACATCGTAGATCTGTCCGTCATTGGGCAAGATTGGATAGCATCGTGGTGACATGGATCATCGGCACCCTCTCCCCCGAACTCTACGAGATCATTCGGGAACCAACGGAGACTGCACGTCAGGCATAGCTCATGATCGAGGCTCAATTCCTTGACAATAGCAAGTTGTGTGTTCTACAACTCGACGGCAGGTTTCACGCCTTCACACAAGGCAACCTCAGCATCAGTGACTACTGTCGCCGGAAGAAGGGTATGGCCGATGACCTTCGTGCCTTGAGTGAGACCATCACCGATCGTCACCTTGTTCTTAACCTTCTACAGGGCATGAACAAGAGGTTCGACCACATGAAGATCTTCATCAAGCAATTGCAGCCATTCCCCTCCATCCACACCATCCACGATGACCTCAAACTCGAGGAGATTGAGCTGGACCACTCGACGGCTCAGGGGACAGGCCTCCGCATTCTACTCCGTGCCCTTAGGAGGCAGATGCCCTCCATAGCAGCAACTGCCACCGTGCCCACCATAGCAGGAACCGTTGTGTCCCCCGGCGGTCCCTTTCCCTCTTGCCCCCACCCCAACAACAATGGCAAAGGCAAGGGTATGGGCAAGGAGAAGGGGAAAGGCAAGAACAATGGCTCTGACGGCTCTGGCAACAATAGTAGAGGCAACCCAGCATGGCCCTCTTACTACAATCCCTAAACCGACATCATCTCGATGTGGCTAGGGATGCGTCCTTTGCAGTAGTAGCTGGCGCGTCCATCGCAGCACACCCTGCTTGCTGCACTGGTGTACTACAGTGCCCCCGACGGCCCTTCCTTCGTGCCCTTGCCGACGCCTCTACCGCACTAGCAGCAGACCGCGACCCCTGCCTGGTCGCCCTGGATGGGCGCGTGGGATTAGCAGTTGTTGGCCAACTCCTTCAGCACCATGGCCATGACTCCCACAGCGATCACTTACTGGGCTACAGACTCCAATGCCTCCAACCACACCACCTTGGATGCCGGTAACTTGACCTCTATTCATAATGCTACTTTTACTGACCCTTCATCTGTCATTGCTGATAATGGATCAGCTCTCCCTGTCACCTCAATAGGAGACTCAGCCCTTCCCAGTCCGTTTTACCTTAAAAATGTCCTTATTGCTCCTCATATTATTCAAAATCTTTTATCTGTTCATTATTTTACCACTGACAATTTGTGTCCCATGGAGTTTGACCCGTTTGGCCATCTTGTGAAGGATCTCTCTATGCAGAACGTGATCACCAGGTGCAATAGCTCAGGGCCCCGGTACACAATTTGCTTGTCCTCACAACCCGCTCCTTCATCGAATGTGTCTGCTCCTTTAGCCTTAGTTGCATCGGCGTCTACTTGGCATCGACGTCTCGACCACCTCGGTGTCGACATCATGTCCAAATTATCTCAGGATTCTAGTGTCATTTGCTCTAGGCGCACTCATGACCTTTGTCATGCTTGCCGGCTAGGTTGTCATATTTGCCTACCTTTCAGTTCTAATTCTCATGCGGATAATAATTTTGATTTAATACATTGTGATCTGTGGACTTCTCCTATTGTTAGCATATCTGGCTACAGATATTATTTAGTTATCCTTGATGATCACTCCCATTTGGTGTGGACTTTTTCTTTGCACGTTAAATCTAACACTTTTTCCACTTTGTCACAAAATTTCGCTTATGTCTCCACACAGTTTGGCTGCACCATCAAAGTCGTCCAGTGCGACAATGGCCGTGAGTTCAATAACACCTCCTCTCACGCATTCTTTGCCACCAAATGGGTACTTCTGCGGATGTCTTGTCCATACACTTCCCCACAGAACTGTAAAGCCGAGCGCATCCTTCATGCCATCAATAATATGTTGTGTTCCCTGCTTTTCGAGGCTTCTATTCCAGCTCGCTGATGGGTAGAAGGGCACGACACCATCACATATCTATTGAACTGCCTCCCCACCAAGGTGATCAGCATGACCAGTCCATACTTTGCCCTCCATGGAGTCACCCCCTCATATGAGCACTTCCACGTGTTCGATTGTGCCTGCTATCTTAATCTCTCCACCGAAGCCACGGACAAACTGGCATCCCAGTCCACCAGATGTATTTTCCTCTTATACTCTGCTGACCACAAAGGTTAACAGTGTCTTTATCTCACCACCAACAACATCATCATCTCCCGACATGTTGTCTTTGATGAGATAGATTTTCCCTTCTCTACCTCGCCCCATCTAATTAACTAACGATTTAGACACTTTTCTACAGGATGACTCTCCTAGTGTGGCTCTCATGTACGCACCACTGTCGGCACCCTGCGTTCCGCTAGGCTTTCCATCACTGGCCGCTGCTGGCGGTCAGACCACGTGTCTGGGCAGACAGACCATGCCTGGGACAGAAGCTGTCGGTCAGACCGCCCCAGAAACAGAGACTGACAGCCAAACCGCCCACCTAGGTCGTCAGATCACCCATGGAACAAAGGTTGGCGGTCCGACTGCCACCCCGGGTGGTCTGACCGCCCGGCCCCTCATGGCTCTTGCGTCACCTGCCTCGCCATCTTCGACCATGCCCCGCATGATGCCCACGACTTTGGCTATGCCTCGTGCAGCACCCACGACTTCGGTCGCGCCCCATGCGGCGTCCATGACTCCGGTCGTGCCACCTGCGGCTCCAGCATCCCATCTCGACCCGCTACACTACTCGTGTTGCCCTCGGGCTATGCGGGAACCACTGGTACTGCCTCTACATCAGCAGTCACCACCGGTGAAGGCCGTACCGGTGGCCCCTAAGGTCAACCCTCATCTGATGATCACACAGGCAAAGTGGGACTTTTGGCTTCTGACCGACAGACTCACCCTGTCAGCCACTTCGGCGTCAACTTTGTCGCTGGTGCCCTCCTCTGTCTGTGCCACCCTCATCGATCCGAACTGGTGACGTGCCATGGAAGAAGAATTTGCTGCCTTGATCGCCAACAACACCTAGGATCTTGTCCCTCGTCCCATTGGCTCCAACGTCGTCACCGACAAGTGGGTTTTCAAGCACATGTTTAATTCTGACGGCCCTCTGGAACGGTACAAGGCTCCCTGGGTTCTTCGCGGCATCACCCAGCGACTCAGCATTGACTACGATGAGACCTTCAGCTCAGTGGTTAAGTCAGCCACGGTCTACACCGTGCTCTCCTTGGTTGTCTCTCGCTCCTAGCTGGTTCATCAGCTTGATGTGAAGAATGTGTTCTTGTTCGTCACCCTCTGGGAGACCGTCTACTACAGCCAGCCTACTGGATTTGTTGATCCTGCATAGCCCGATCACATTTGTCTCCTCAACAAGTCTCTGTAATGGCTAAAACATGCGCCTCGGGCTTGGTACAGCCGTTTCGCCATGTGCATCACCTCCCTGGGTTTTGTTGAGGCCAAGTCTGACACTTTTTTATTCATCTTCCGGTGCGGCACAGATATGGTATACTTGTTGCTTTACATTTATGACATTGTCCTCACCGCATCCAGCACAGCACTTCTACAACAAACCATATGTGCCCTCAAGCGAGAGTTCACCATGAAGGATCTCGAGCCCCTACATCATTTTCTGGGAGTCTTCGTACAACATCAGGTAGACGGGCTCATCCTCACTCAGCGTCAGTTTGCTCTCGACATTCTTGAGTGAGATTGCATAGTTGACTACAAGCTGGTTTCGACGCCGGTGGACACACAGGCCAAGGTCTCCACCAACTCTGGACCTCCTGTTGCTGATCCGACTCACTTCAGGAGCCTCGCTAGGGCCCTCCAGTACCTGACGCTCACCCACCTTGACATCGCCTACGCTGTCCAGTAGATCTGCATCCACATGCATGATCCACAGGAGCCCCACCTTAGCGCCATGAAGCGCACTCTGGGTTATCTATGGGACACCCTAGATTATGGCATCCTCCTGCGATGCTCTGTCTCCTCCGAGTTGACGGTCTACACTGATGTGGATTGGGTGAATTGCCCAGACACACGCCGGTCCACCTCGGGCTATGCTGTGTTCCTCGGCACCAACCTCATCTCCTGGTCTTTGAAGCGTCAGAACGTCATCTCCCACTCGAGTGTCGAGGCTGAGTACCGGGTCGTGGCCAATGGTGTGGCGGAGTCCTGCTGGCTGTGATAGCTACTTCAAGAGCTTCACGCTCTGCTGACAAAGAGCACCCTCATCTATTGCGACAACGTCAGCGCCGTCTACCTCTCGACCAACCCTATTTACCACCAGCACACAAAATATGTCAACATCGACCTCCACTTTATGCGGGAACGCGTGGCCATCGGTGATGTCCAAATCCTACACGTGCCGACGATATCCCAGTTCACAGATATTTCCATGAAGGGTCTGCCTACTTCAATATTTTCGAAGTTTTGGTCAAGTCTCAACATTCGTAGTGGCTAGAGTTTTGATTGGGGGTGTGAGAAACATGTTGTATTATAGGTACATGGATCCAGGACCGTCTCCTGTGTGAGACTTGGCCCAGCCCATTAAGGGTCCTATGAGGCCACACATGTACACGATTATTGTTTCCCCTCGCACGCCACCCTTGATGGTATGATTGCCCGTGCCTATGCAGCCTACTCGAAATATGGTTTTCGGTAGGCTGCCCCACTATATATATATATGTATCTACACAACGCAATACAATCATTTAACTTTGTACGACACACCTCTCTATAACACTTAATATCGGGGAGAACATTATTCTTAATTTGTTTCTGAACTATGAAATGTTGTTCTAATGTCAGGGCATGCAGTTGATCGATTAACATCGATCTGGAGAGAGTAATTATTAATAATCCAAAAATAACAAATGATTTGAGCCAAACGCATGGCTACACGTAACACCAGCAAAGGTGTGCGCTCTCTACCATGCACGGCCACGTGAAAGAGAGACACTAAGCTTTTTGTTGTTCTTGTAGCCTTCACCAAGCTAAGCAAAATATATAAAGGATCGACGAATTAGCGGCCGGCAACGGGGCCGCATGATGGGAAACAAAGCTAAGGGAGGTGAAGGTGACTGATTAAGGTTAGCGCCTTTACGGGTACGACAGTGGTGGGGTTCGCATTGCGCATGGGAGGCCTGGATTCCCTCCCCATTCTCTGCCTTTGCCCGTCTTTTGTCACTTGTCAAAGCAATCCTGCCTTTTTTAAAAACCTATTCTGGAGTGTGCTTGGGATGGGGGCGAGGCATACACGCACGCAATGCAAATCTTTATCACCACCCCTGTCCCTATCGTTTCCTTTTGTTTATGAATTTCCCTTGTTTTCTTGGAATGTATCAATAAGGTGGTGATTGGAGTGTGCATATAAGAATGACTATACTTTTAACTTTCAGGATGAACACAATGGATAATTATACTTTTTCATTGAATTCGTAGAGCTTAATAATAATCTTGCTTGGTAATCACAGCCCGCCCGGGGTGAAGTTAACTATACAATCAAATATTGCGCACCGTAAAATTACCGCTTGTAGTAGTATTGTGCACCACTACTTAGAGTGGTTTATTTACAATACTGCAAGTTTTTACTTGTAGTATTGTACACCTTTAGCATTATTATTTTCATTCAGACTTGTGCTTTAGGGGCAAACGAGATGAGAGATAAGTTCAGCCCTACCAGAGTGGTTTAAGATTATCGTGGCCATGGGGTTTGGGATTCGATGATTCGCTGTCCAACAGCTAAATTAAATTACCTACAACTAAGTCAAATTTGTATAGCTTTGACAATAATGAGATCATAAAACTAAAGTATAGATTCATAATATATAGCACGATATTGATATTACTATATGCCCATTCATAAAAATAGTTCCATAAATAATAATACACCACAACTATATATCAATATAAAAAAATTTAATGGACTTGTGTCAAGGATCAGAACGAGTATGCACTAACAACAAGACGCTCAAATTTGTGGCGTATACCTGGACAAGAAGGCTAGTGCGGTTAAAACGAGGAAAATAGTCGTTGCTCCGAATATGCAGTCTGCAGTGAATACAAGGAAAATGTATGCCATGCAGAGGTCGCTGTGCTGGGCATCGATCGGGCAAATTGCCAAAAGATGGCATTCTTTGTCAAACATGGATCCCACTCGTACACACTTGAAAGAAAGTCAGAATCCAAAGCAGATCCGTCTGCAGGTAGCTAGCTCGAGAGTCGTGGATCGTGTGTGTAAAGTTTAGCCTTCAGGAATGGAACCTGGTGTATACGTTGTGGGGCCGAGATAGTTGGACGGTGAGCACGAATCACGACGCATCCTTTTTCACAGCCAGCCCCGACAGGTGGTTGTAGCGCCGCAACTTGAGCGGCGAAGAAAGCAACGGTAGCTGTGAGTGCGATCCAACCACTCTCGAAACTCGAGTGGCACCTTCAAAGTAAACCCACAACGCGTGAATCCTGAACTCTGCTCCTGATTCAAACGCATGCCACTTAGCAGTAGTCAAACTTCATCGTTGTAGAACAATTGTGCCGGTACGCACATTCCAAAATGTAGCTAGTTTTAGGTTTATTCTAAGTAAAAATTTCGAAACTCTGGCTAAAAAAACATATAGCATCCTATGGTTTTAAGACATTTAAGTTCACTCGTTGGCTCGTTTAGGGTTTAGCAAACTGTATTGACATAGTGCATGTTACATGGAAAGCCGGCCTCTTCAACCCATCCATCCATCCACACATCCATCAGTCGCGATACTTGTTCCACTATATATCTTTTTTAAGTGACCCTGATTCATGAATATTCATTAAATACGACTCCATAGACTATGAGGATCAAAAACGCATGAATGAAGGTTTTCTGGAGAAATTAGTCTCCTGCCCAGACAGATGCATGGTGCTGCAACAAGGCATGACGTGTTCGTGTAGCGTGTGTGATCCTGGTGCTGCTTTTGTAAAATAGCTCGCGATACATCCTGTAGTTTCTGAGGGGTGAGGAGTGATGCTTGGTTAGCTTTTTAACTGCGTCTTGCTGAGAAACCTGTAGGGTGAGTTTGGTTGCCGTGGTGGCTCCTGAACTTTGCTGTTTCTAAAACTCTGGTGGTCTCGCTTAGGGACCGGGTAATAAAGCCTTTACTTATAAAAAAACAGTTTATGTGGACTTAAGGTGTTGTGTCGTTAATTAGTTCCACTGATTCTATCATATCTCAAGCATGACCACGCACAGAGTCGTTCAGAAATACACCAGTATGTACGGTAATATTTCAAGCTATAGGTAATTAACCACACGTAAAATGACCAAGAACAATATTACCTGCTCCATTATTGGAGCCATGCATGACGCAAAAGGAGCCTGCTGGTCGGTGCACAAAAGCACGCACTAGGCGCGTACGTGATTCACGTCAACACTAATTAAACAAATTAAAGCCGATAGGTCATGAGTATACTTAGCTCATCGATAAACGAAGCACAGAACCAGGCCGCGCCATCGCCTTGTGTCCAAGACTAAATCCAAAAGCTATATCAGAGCGCTGCTAGCTGGCTTTGATAAAGCTAGCTAATAAGCTCCACTCATATGCTTTGCCCTACTGATTAGGTGTGTGAGAGAGAGAGAAATGGATTGACTAGCTCCTCCACCACAGGTCGGCGCTGCCTTTTGTTTCCTCGGCCACGCCCTCAGCCAAATCAATCCATACATTAGCTAAAGCGGCAGCCAACCACACGCTTGCTTTAGCCTACCGGTACCTTTAATCCTTCCTGCTAATCATCTCTCTGCTGTGGGAGCTACAGTGTGTGTGGAAAAGTTGAAAAAGGCAGGACTGCTAGTGGTAATAATGTAATGACGACGGGGATCGGAATAAAGAATCTGGCGGCCAAATCTTCCACTTTAGAGGTTCTTAAGATTCGGCTCCTAGGCGTGCGTGTCTCTCTTTTGCGTCCGCGCGCGACCTTACAAAACTCTCGATCGTGGGAGACGGTTGCGAATCTTTGTATTGTCTGCGAGCTTACTAATTAAAATCCTTTTCTATCTAAAGTAATACTAGATGGTAAATATTTTTTTATAATTCTTTGAGAGTCATTGTAATTTTGTTCAATCACTTTATGTCATTGAAGCTCACATGTTAATGACACAAGTGAGTTCAACATGTCAGTGAGATATCAGTGACATATGAATCACAAAATTTTATAGTGAATTTGAAGAAATTGTCCCTTTTTTGGTATATGCCCATTTGATTTGTACGAGAGAATTAGGAGACTAAAATGACGAGTGGCTCTTAGCACACCATCGATGCTTTAATATTCGGTCAATAAAATATAAAGTTTAACTATCAATAGGTTTTTTAAAACCATTATTTTACTAAACATATATAAATCATTGTTCATATTCATTTTGAAAAAAAAATAGCTTTATATTATGGTACTTTCTTTATTTCATATTATTCGTTGTTTTAGCTCTGAGCATAAGAAGCAAGAAATTTCGGTTGTGATACTCGAAGCGTGACGTGTGCGTGGCATCAGGAGGAGCACGGATACGCATGTGCAAGTGTATTTGATGGGAAACTAAGGGTGGATCTAGGTGCCTAATCCCATCAATCGGAGTGGATTAGGGGATGCTTTGAGTACCCTATCCGGAGCCATGATGCCTCGGTGAGTCCTCAGTCAGCGGCGATCCCCAACGCCATATACAGCAGCCTCTAACGGTGGCGGGGCTTGACTATGAGGATAGTGCGGTGGTCATGGAGGTGGGATAGTAGCGCATCCCGCCACTTTCTCCTGCCATGGGTATCGGA
>VSTD030001016.1:0-14008 GCA_008808055.3 Sporobolus alterniflorus
AAAGAGGAAAAAGATTCTCATCTGCACATAGGAGACAACAAGAGCAAATCTTGAGTGACTACGCTCAGCAAGATTTATCCATCATGACGAAAAGATGACAACTAGACATGCAAAGGCTTTAAACAAAGCTAATAAACTCATAAGCCTACTAGCACCTACATTAAGTACGATTAAGTGTGTTATTAGCCAAATTGAGTTGATTACTGTGAGAAGGTTTGCATCTTACTCTAAACATGCAAAGGTATCAAAGCAACATTTGATTATTAACAAGCCTTGACTACTGTACAGGCTAGTAGCAACAGGTAACTGATGTCAGTACACCCGTCGCTACTGTGTGGGATAGTAGTAATAGGCGACTGATGTCAGTGTGCCCATCGCTACTGTGCAAGATAGTAGCAACAGACGGCTGATGTCAGCTCATCCATTACTACTGTGTAGGCTAGTAGTAACAGACAGTTGATGTCAGTGCATCCATCGCTACTGTACGGGATAGTAGCAACATGCAGCTGATGTTAACCTGTTGCTACTGTGCAAGATAGTAGCAACAGATGGCTGATGTCAGTGTGCCAGATGCTACTAGCCCGCACAGTAGCGACGGGTCATTTGCCCATTGTTACAGAGGGTTACGGACCGTTGGTACAGAGACGTATTGTAGTAGGGTAATGAGATCTAGTTTTAAATAATGGTGAAGTGTCAAATGCTTGTACATAGAATTTGGTTCTATGCCACATGTATACGTGCTGTATCACATTCTTGGTTTGAGGAATACTTGCTGGAGTTCTGAAATTTCTGAGCAAAGCATGCATCACATTGTAAAATAATAGAATGAAGAGGGGATGCTGATTACCAGTAACAAGAAGGACAGTTTTGCAAAAGGTGCATCCTCACTTTGTTTTTTTTAATGAATAATGTCGTTATGACAACACTTGTAGGGTTTTTAATTGATGTAATTAATTAGTAAAACTAGAAGTTTTGTCACGGCATCAATCAACAACTGAAGGATACCCTAAAAAATCAACAACTGACGGTAGTAGTTGACATGATGAAAGCCACTGGGGAAAAAAACTAATAATGGAGGTTTCGTCGCACATCGGTCCAGCTGAAGGATTGGACGCGTATTTTTATTTCATTTATGCATCTTCTTCCGCAATATAATCCCCAATTAGCGTGAGTAGATGCGCATATGGCGAGCCAGATGCTGGTGAGCGCCTCTACCGGGGTGACGAGTCCCCTCCTCAGCAAGCTCACCTTGCTGCTGCATGATCATGCTGCCAAGCTGAAAGCCGGCGAGCGGGAGGAGGTGACCTCCCTCAAGGGAGAGCTGAGCAGCATGAGCGCCGTGTTGCGCGAGTCGGCAATGATGGAGGCGCCAGACGTGCAGGTCACGGAATGGATGAGGCAGGTCCGGGAGGTCACCTACGACGCCGAGGACTGCGTTGACCTCTTCCTGGCCGGGGCCGGGCGCAAGCTGCCAAGATCGGCGCCGTCGATCCGGGCGGCCCTGGGGCTGCAGACGATCCAGCTCTCTTCTAGTCCGACAAAGAGGGCCATCGCCTCAGCAGGGTCCAACCTCCCGGCCTTTGCCGAGCAAATTCGGCAGATCAAGGCCCGGCTCGCGGGGGCCAATGAGCGGCACAAGAGGTATGGAGTCCCTGTTGATCGCATGCCTGCTTCCAACGACGCAGCTGACCTCGGATCAAGCAGTGTGGTCACCATAGATCCACAGCTGATCCTCATGCAGCACACCGCCCCTGTCGCCATAGAAGGCCCGACGAAGCACCTCCACCGACTCCTCGCGGACCAAGAGAAGCACGCCACGGTAATATCCATCGTTGGCACGGCAGGTATCGGTAAAACGACCCTTGCTATGCAGGTGCTCAGAACCATACAACAGCCATTCGATTGCAGAGTCTTCATCCATGTCGGCCGGAGACCATCTGTTCGTAGGGTGCTGCTCAAAATAATCAGTCTTGTCAGCCAGCTGCATGGGCTAGACCACACCGCGAATGAGCACCAAGCTATGACCCAACTCAGGAACCTGCTAGACAAAAAGAGGTATGTAATTCTGCATATATTATATCCCTGCATATATGAGAGCATTTACAAGGTAATAAATACTACTATAATTGGGTACATCCAATTGAAGTAAAACTCTTCCATTCTTGGAGACCACACTTGGCGAAATTCTCCATTCTTCCTCTCGCATCAATCACTAGCAAACCAATTGCCAAGAATTCCTCTATTCTTATATTCTCCAATTGAGCCATGTGTTACCTCTGCTTGGTAGGAATGCACATAGCCGGGTGAAGCCTCTAGTTCATTTACTCTACTAGTAAAATTTGATGGATGTGTATCATAGTTCACTTGAGAAAAATTTAGGTGTACTTGTTAGAATAAACCTCGTGTGCTTAGTGTTTGCTTGTGTTTTAAGTTAGCGAATTAGAGTAGTGCTTTAGTGGAGCCTGTGCGAACTCAGTCAAGCGCCTGGCACGTTGGGCGGCATGGTCACCATACCGTGCTGATCGGGTCAGTTGGACCACGATTCTGTTTTCCCCTTGTAATCGTTATTTAAGCAAGTGAAAGGAGTTAGAAAACGCTGCTAGTTGCGGCACAAACACCACTCTCTTCCATCCACAAAATTCGGTTGCAGTTCACCTGAGTTCATCCGTTCTCAGGCACCGGCCGATTTCCAACAATTGGTATCAAGAGCAAGGTTACGGTTCTGAGGCGAATCATGTCACGAAGCTCAGTGCATGGAAGCAGCCCCACGGCCAGGGGTCGTCTTGGGTCGCCGTCGCCCCCGCCGCGCCGGCCATGCCACAGGGATGGTGGGTGGCAAGTCATCGTCGAGATGGTGATCGAGAAGTCCACGGCAAGGATTGTCTATCCCATGTTGACGCGCACCAACTACACCGAGTGGTCGGCGGTCATGCACATGAATCTTCAGACGATGGGTTATGGGAGGTGGTCCAGTATGGCAGTGTGGAGTACCGCGACGACCGCCATGCATTGGCGGTGCTTCTTCGAGCAGTTCCGACCGACATGCAAGCTGGACTAGCCAACAAGGAGTCGGTGTGCGATGCCTAGGAATCAATCCGCAGGATCTGTGCGAGGGCCGATCGAGTCAAGGAGGCAAATGCCGAACAATTGTGCCAAGATTTTGCTGAGATAAGGTTCAAGTCAGGTGAGTGTGTAGAAGATTTCAGTATTCGCATCACATCACTTGCAAATGAATTGCATGTTCCTTGAGATGAAATCACTGACAAGGAAGTGGTAAAAAAGATGTTCATTCGGTGCCTGAAAAATTGGTACAGGTTGCAATATCAATGGAGACGCTCCTTGACCTAAATTCACTTTCCATTGAGGAAGCTACGGGTCACCTGTGCACTGTCGGGCAGAGGAAGAAGACTGCAACTCCTCTGGTGGCAGACACCGATGTGCGCCTGCTGCTAACGGAGGAGTGGTCGACTTGGATGAAGATGAAGGAGAAATCTGGCTCTAGCGGGAGCAGCAGCTCTAGCGGAGGTGGCAGCAGCCACCGCAGCCGAGGCAGGGGACGTGGTCACGGCGGTGGTTGAAATGGAGGGGCTGGGAATTCAGGTTCTAGTGACGGGCGCGATGATGGTGCGGGTCATGGCGCCTGCCATCATTGTGGGAAGATGGTCTATTGGGCCCAGGAATGTCGATCCAAGGCAAAGAAAGCGGAGACTAATGCGGACCAAGATGATGAACCCGCATTACTGCTTGCTGAGGTCGTCATTGTCGAGGCAGAGACGGTCGCACCACCACCACCGACGATCTTCCTGCCGCCACGTCCCACAAGTCAAGCTTTGCTGTGGTTGCCCTCTCAGGAGGAATCGACTCCAACACGTACCACTAGCGGTCCACATTGGGTGGCTGTTCACCTGGTGGAGGCGAAGATGGGTGCTGGATACATGCACGACCAATCACATGATGGGAAGCAGATCCGCGTTCTTCGAGCTCGACCGGTCCATCCATGGGACGGTCAAGTTTGGGGATGGGTCAGTTGTTTAGAATGAGGGTGTCGACTCCATCTTGTTCAACTGCAAGACTGGAGAACATCAGGCGCTTGGGGGTGTCTACTACATCCCTAAACTCAACACCAACATCATCAGCTTGGGATAGTTGGATAAAGTGGGATTTCATATCATCATCGATGGAGGAGTTCTGAAAATCAGAGATGGTGAGCGCAGATTGCTGGCAAAGGTAATCAAGTCTCCTAACAGACTTTATGTGATCAATGTTGAATTGGCAAAGCTTGTATGTCTCCATGCGAAGGGTTCAGAGAGTGCTTGGCTATGGCACGTCAGATTTGGGCATCTGAACTTCCCGGCATTGTGCAAGCTTGCCCGGGAAGGACTCGTCCATGGGTTGCCTGATCTAGAGCAGGTTGATCAAGTGTGCAGTGGTTGCTTAGCGGAGAAGCATCGTTGGGCATCCTTTCCGCAGCAGGCAGAGTTC
Source organism: Sporobolus alterniflorus (assembly GCA_008808055.3). Classification (NCBI taxonomy): domain Eukaryota; kingdom Viridiplantae; phylum Streptophyta; class Magnoliopsida; order Poales; family Poaceae; genus Sporobolus; species Sporobolus alterniflorus. Next base: position 4,483 of record VSTD030001016.1, read on the forward strand.
AAGGCAAAAGAGCTATTGGAGCTAGTTCATGGGGACCTCTACGATCCAATTTCACCAACAACACCGAGTGGAAGTAGATACTTCATTCTCCTGGTCGATGATCACAGCTAGTTCATGTGGCTGTGGATGCTGAGGTTCAAGGATCAAAGCAGCAGGGGTGATCAAACAGTATTAACAGATAGCAGAAGCTAAAACTGGGCGGAAACCGAAGGCATTCAGAATATACCATGGAGGGGAATTCACATCTGTGGAATTCTCATAGTACTGTGTTGAGCAGGGTGTTAGAAGGTAATTGACAACACCTTATTCACCACAATAGAACGGGGTAGTTGAGCATCGCAATCAGATGGTTGTGGGCACTGCACATAGTATGCTTAAGTCCAAGGGATTACCTAGCTAGCTGTGGGGAGAGGTTGTGGCAACGACCGTATATCTGCTAAATCATTCTGCAACAAAGAGTGTCACCGACGAGACACCATTTGAAGCTTGGTATGGTAAAAAACCAGCAATGCACCACCTTTGCACTTTTGGTTGCGTGGTTCATGTGAAGAACACGGCTCCAAATCTGAAGAAGCTTGATGATCAAAGCAAGCCAATGATATTCATTGGTTATCAACCAGGGTCAAAGGTGTATCGTGCCTACGATCCAGTGGCGAAGAAGGTTCACGTGTCCAGGGACATGGTCTTTGATGAGCAGGCACAATGGAACTGGAGTTCGGGTGGTGAAGCAAAGCCGAAGACAATTGATGATTCATTCACCAAGGAGATGGAGTATACCACGACAGTGCAGGGGTTGCCATTGGAGGAATTCAACCCTTGGGCTCCAGTGGTCGCAGCTCAGGAAGGGTCACCAGAGCCGTCGGGTTCAGCAGCGTCTCCCCTGTTCTCGTCGGGCTCTGTCATATTGGCTGGTGCTAGGAATCAGGAAGAAGTGCAGGAGCAGAGCCCGCTGATTCAGGAGGAGGATCTTGATGTGGATCATGAAGAAGATGCCCCACTTCGGGTCCGCAATATACATGATATAATTGGACCGGCAACGCCGCGAGGATTGGTACCACGGGTGCTGGCAGATGAATTGCATGTGGTGAGTTCTAATGAGCCAAGTTCTTTTAAAGATGCTGAGCAGGACCCTTGCTGGAGACATGCCATGCTCAAAGAAATGAAGTCGATTGAAGACAATGGCACCTGGTACTTGGCAGATTAGTCGCCGGGTCATCGGGCAATTGGGCTAAAGTGGGTGTGTAAGTGAAAAGAGATGAGCATGGTGATATTGTGAAGCATAAGGCTCGACACATGGTGAAGGGATACTCTAAGCGCAGGGGGGTCCATTACGATGAGGTATTCGTTCCAGTTGTGAGGCTTGACTCAGTTCATCTTCTCATTGCTCTGGCGGCGCACCAGGACTAGGAAATTCACCACATGGATGTAAGGTCAGCATTCCTAGATGGCGATCTTCATGAGGAGGTGTATGTGGCACAACCGATAGGTTTCATCAGCGTTGGCAGCGAGCACAAAGTCCTTAGGCTTAGAAAGGCACTCTATGGACTACACCAGGAACCTAGGGCCTGGAATGAGAAGCTGGATGATACACTGATTTCATTTGGCTTTGTCAGGTGTCCATCTGAGCCGGCTGTCTACACCAGGAGTGCAAATGGCAATCAACTGATCATTGGCGTGTATGTGGATGACATGATGATAACTAGTGCAAGTGCTGATGATATCAGGATGTTCAACCAGGAAATGGCCAAGGTGTTTAGTATGAGTGATCTTGGTTTATTGCATTATTATCTGGGGATTGAAGTGAGACAGAATGTGGATGGGATCTCTCTGAGTCAGGCTGCATATGCACACAAGATTGTTGAGATGTGTGATCTGGAAGGGTGTAACCCTCGGTAGTCGCCACTAGAGAACAGACTCAAACTCAGTCTGCAGAGTGAAGAAGATGCAGTAGACAAGACACTGTACAGGAGTATTGTGGGCAACCTCAGGTATTTGGTTAATACTCGCCTAGATCTTGGCTATGCAGTTGGCTATGTGAGCCGATTCCTGAAAGATCCTCGAGCATATCATATGGCAGCCATGAAGAACATCGTTAGATATGTTGCTAGGACACAACAATGGGGTTTATGGTTCAAGTGACAGAAGAATGTTGAAGTAAGCCCGACAGTGTTTAGTGACAGTGATTATGCAGGGGACATCGACAAGAGAAAGCGCACAACTGGGATTATCTATTTTCTGTCAGCAAGTCTGATTGCTTGGTAGTCTATGAAGCAGAAAATTGTGGCTCAATCAAGTTGTGAAGCAGAATATGTCGTGCAGAAAATTGTGGCTCAATCAAGCTGTGAAGCAGAATATGTCGTTGCTACAAATGCAACCTGTCAGGCACTATGGATCAGTCGAGTGTTGGCTGAAATACAGGGGACACCACAGAGTGTTCCTTTGCTGAAAGTCGATAACAAATCAGCGATTTCGCTGATTAAGAACCCTATTCTCTCCGGTCATAGCAGGCACATTGAAGTGAAGTATAACTTGGTCCGGGAGAGTGCAAGCCAGGGCTTGATCGTTGTGGAGTTCATTGGTACTAATGACCAGCTGGGTTACATCCTCACTAAGTCGCTCAGCAGGTTTTAGGAGCTTCACAACAAGATAGGTCTGGTTGATTTTTCTTAAGCAGCACACCAAGGATTAGGAGGAGAATGCTAGAATAAACCTTGTGTGCTTAGTGTTTGCTTGTGTTTTAAGTTAGCGAATTAGAGTAGTGCTGTAGTGGAGCATGTGCACACTCAGTTAAGCGCCGGGCGCGTCGGGCGGCATGGTCACCATACCACATTGATCGGGTCAGTTGGACCATGATTCTATTTTCCCTTTGTAATCGTTATTTAAGCAAGTGAAAGGAGTCAGAAAATGCTACTAGTTGCGGCACAAACACCACTCTCTTCGATCCATAAAATTCAGTTGCAGTTCGCCTGAGTTCATCAATTCTCAGGCGCCGGCCGATTTCCAACAGTACTTATTGACACTGTTGGCATAGCAACATCCGATGTGGAACCCAGCCATCGGGGGCGACACATGTGGATTGCGAGATCTGCTTAGCTCTAGTGCATGACCAAATATTTTAAACGTGGTGAATCAACAACTGAGGCGTGCCAATCGCTTTTTCCTACAAAACTACAAAGAGATAGAGACGTTAGATACAATGGTTCACCAGCCCATGAAGTCTGGTGACAGCGGATATGCAAGCAAGCATGCGGTATATATTGGCTATCAGTTCAAGCAATCGACTATCAGCTATGCACGAATCCTAAAGAATAACGCTAAAGAAGCAGGAATAGAGCCAATGCGAGAGTAAACAAGTAAATAGGTTCAATCTAAAATACTAAAACAAGTGTAGGCATGAATCAAGTGTCATAACCTATAGGCTACAGACTCCGACAGAACTGTTCAACTACCTTTATTTATTAGATTGTCTCTCTTAGCCGATTTCAACAAGAGGTCAGGCCCAACTGATGGTAGCCTTTTTGAAATAAAATAAGAAAAGTAGATCTGACCAATGTCACTAATCTTAAGGTAAGTTTCTATCGGCCAAACGTCTCGATTGAATCATAAACATGCTTTACCAATTAAACCGTTCATACTTGACCGATCCAACAAGAGGTCGAACTGAACCGATGGCAGCCCTGAAGGTCCCAAATGATCAAAATTAATCAAGACAACTCTTGAGACAGATGATCGATCCAATACTAAAAGATCTATTCAATAAAACATACTTATGGTGACTCGAGCAAATAGATTTAAACAAAACTATGATATAAACCCTAATTACATATTTCAGACTTAACTACAATCAATGAGGCAATTGAAATAAACCTAACATGTCGGATAACTAGCAGTTATGCAAAATCCATAGGCGATCAAATTAAACTGATGACAACCCTAGAGAGAGAACATAGTTATAAAAAATCCTCATCTCGCGGCGAGCATGCACAAGATCAAGGTTGGTGATGTGCTGCATGTTGTATTAATTGTGTTGTTTTCTTTACAATGACTCTATCTCTCTATTTATACTCTAGCCTTGAGGGCTCACATCGTTCAGAAGTCCATATCTAATCGGGTTACAAGATCTTAACCTACATCAATTACAACTCAAGGTTGCCTAACAAACTCTTCATATTTCCTAACTAATTTATTTCCCAAAACTACTCCTATATAACTGACTCCACAACTCCTTTTTTATCGTGCCATGTCACATCGTGACCCGGCACCTTTGAGAGAAGCCTCCTCACCTTTCTGTTACTTGCCTCTCTTTTACCCACAAGTCATTGCCAGAATCCGACATAAACACATGCCCCCAAGTTCGGGGTATGATCTCAAACGTGTGTCGAATTTGTATCCTTGACTTCCGTGCGCACTTACACTACAGAAAAAGGCATTCGTTCATCGGGGCTAATGTTCATATTTTGAATTACGTAGAGGTGGCCTTACGTTCGTCCGATTATGTAACATGTGATTCATATCCCGTTGGTAGGTTGCTCCAGAGTTCTTGAGGCCGAATGTCATTGCTGCCTACTTATATAAGCCAATAGCTCCTAGCACCTAAAAGCATTCTTCGGAATATTCTCTTCAACCATAAATACCTGGTTGTAATCTGTGTTACCTCAACATCAACATCCACTAATAAATCTACAATCGACATTGGGTACTCATCCTTTGGAGTTGCTCTGTTTAGATCCCTGAAGACAATGTAGATCCTTATCTTCCCATCTTTCTTCAGTGGCACAATGTTTGATATCCATTCTGCGTATCGGTATGGTCTGATGAGGTTGGCATCGTACAGACTCATGATATCTTTCTTAATTGCATCAAGAATCTTCATACCAAATCTCCTCTGAGGTTGTTTGTGTGGTCGATACTATGGCTTGATCAACAACCGTTGTTCAATGATCGATCGACTGAGCCCTGACATTTCATGATCATTACAAGAAACCCATTATTCTTTCAACATCATTGTTAATTCCCCTTTGAATTCCTATGATAATATCTTCCTGATGCATGTCGACCATGGCTTGTCACCATCACCTAGGTCAATTTCCTATAACTCATCGACTGACATAAATCTATGTCCTAATTTTCCTTCCCCTTCCATGTCACCATGAACGCCAAGGAAAGTTGTAGGGACCATTTTGCCATTGCTTCCTTCTTTATTCTTGACTCCCTTTTCCACATATGTATTACTTCTAAAGTCCTATGGGTCTTTTCTAGGTCCTTCTATGATAGTTTGCTGAGGGTCCAGTAATAATTGGGCAGCTTCCTCCTTAGTATCGATGTCATCTTTCATTGTAGCCCTGAATTCCTAAGGAAGGTCGAAAAGCATGTTAATAGATGATGTTGGCCGATAAACTTGAGACTGCACCTTGGGTCACCACACTTTCTAGATAGGTGCTTGTTGATCATTTTCATCACAGTGTCTCTATTGTTCAACCCTAATTTCCTGATAGAGCATCCTCTGAGCCTTTGTCTTCTGGTTTCTAGAAATATGCCAGGAATGCACCATTGAGGTTCTTTTTTATTGCTTGTTGTTGGTATCCTCCTGGAGCTCTGTGTCAACCTCTTGGTCGAACTGGCATTCATGCCTAGTCACGAGCCATCCGCCGATTTGATGTTCTATGATCAGCTCGATGCTCTCTTTTGGCGTCCTCCCTTCACGACGATTGGCTAGACTCAAGCTCCTCTCTGAATAGATGCCTAGAACAATGGCAATATTGTGGACATGTGTCAGATGATGGTAACTTCATGCCCTAGTCCCAGCAATATTTGAAGAATGGACACTCCCAGTGGGGATCGAACTCGATCTCATGATTGGTTCTGTCTTCCCTCTCCCGCTTTTTCTTATACTTATTGATGAGCGCAGTTGAGCCTTCTATCATGCTCACAGGAAAGGGATGTCCATCGATTTTCATCAGCTTCTTCAGATCATCAAACATGATATGCCCTTGTTGAATAGTCGATTGTGTATGCTGCTTAAACACCCTGCATTCATTGGTGTGATGCGATGGAGAGTTGTGCCACTTGCACCACTTCTTCTTAAGCTCCTCGGGTGATGGCAAGACGTGGTTGGGTGGTGGTCTGAGATGCTTCTCCTTCATCAATAGATCAAATATTGTGTCCGTTTTGCTGACATCCAAGTCATACCTTTCAGCAAGCACTTCCTTCTTGACCCACGGACATACGGCAGTCTTCGTGTTCTTGGTCCGCTCTGCAAGGCCAATTTCATTATCATCATAATCCATTGAATACTCTCTCGTCTAGGTGACCATGTAATTGCCTTTTGATGCTTGGAATCATCTCTCATGCACTGATATATTCTACCTCAACTAAGCTAGATTCTTGAATTCTAGAGTCGCGAACTTCTACTTGATAGGGTTGATTAGTCCTTGAAATGCATGTTATGTGAGATGTTGATCGGACAATTTGAGACTGAAGCACTGGCTGCAGACATCCCTAAACCTCTGGATGTAGTTGGACATGAATTCTCCTCTCCATTGTCGGGCTGTTGTTAGATCAATCAGATTCATCTCACTGACCCCTATTGAAGAAGTATTTATCAAATTTCTTCTCTAGACAGGCCCACTCATTGATGGAGCTAGGTGGTAGTGATGCGAACCAAGTGAAAGTGCATCCAGATAGTGACAAGGGAAACAATTTGACTAGAAGTGGTTACTCAGCTGATACCTCTCCACATCAATTGAGGAAATGACTGATGTGTTCAATGGTTGAGACATTCTCACTACCAAAAAAACTTTGTAAAATCTTGCACCTTGTACTGAGGAGGCAAAGGCACCTTGTTGAACCAGTCAGGGTAAGGGCACTGAACCGTTCCTTCATGATTTCTACAATCTTGTTGGCCCAGTTGTTAGCCTCGGGCTTGATGTGGTACTGGTTCTGGGGAAACGGTGCCCTTGGACCGATGGCCTACTAATAGAGATGATTCCATCATGGGTAATGTCTTCCATAATCAATGATCATGTGAAATCATTGAGTGATGGTATTACCCTGATTCTGTGGAAATAATCATGAATCTACATCCTTGGCCGCATAGTATTTTGGCGTTGATATGGGAGATTACGACATAGTATGTGGCCCCTTGTAAACATATGCACTGAAGTATAGTGACCCTCTGTCGGGTTCATTGTGGATAGACCCCTCCATCATCTGTTTGATGAGACTCTGTAGTGTGTTCACCAATGGTCCAGATTGATTGATGAATGCATGGTGAACTACATTGTTGATCATGTCATTTATATCGGCATGACTCAACACTTTTGATTCAGGGATGCAGGTTTCACCATGCAATAAACACTTGGGGAGGGGTGCCTTCGAAATTGTTTCCCAGAGTGTACTGTATTGAATGGCTCCAAGCATATGCCCTTGAAGCTCTGGGTCACTCTCTCCACGTCCTACTTCATCTCCTCGAACAAGTGCTCCATGGCGGTCTTGATCATGTTTTGAGTGGCCACAACTGATGGATCGTCTTGCTTTGACATGGGTGATGCTAACATGCAACCCAGTTGTCGGGGTTACCCATGTGGCCTGAGAGATCTGGTTATCTCTATTACAGGATCAAATCTTTTCAATGTGGCGAATCGAGAACCAAGGTGTGCCAATCGTTTATCCATGCAAAACTACAAAGAGATAGAGACGTTAGAAATAATGGTTCATCGACCTATGTGGGTCAGTGTTAGCCGATACACAAGAAAGTGTATGATGCCGGCTATTGGTTCAAGCAATCCGCTATCGGCTATGCACGAATCTTAAAGAATAATGCTAAATAGGCAGGAATAGAGCCAATGCACAAGTAAATAGACCAAATCTAGAATAATAAAATAAGTGTATACATGGGTTGAATGTGATAACCTATTGGCTACAGACTCCAACAGAACTGTTTAACTAGCTTCATTGAATAGATTGCCTCTCTTAGCCGATTTCAACAAGAGGTTGGTTCCAACCGATGGTAGCATTGCTGAAATAAACTAAGAAAAGTAAATCTAACCAATGCCACTAATCTTACAGTAACTTCTGTAACACCATAGCCCGTTAGTAGCTTATAGTAGTTGTGGTTTGGGTTCAAGAGGCCTAGCTAGAAGTGGTTGTTTAGGTAGGTGAGGGTCAGCATATAATTTTTGTTGTTCCAACCATAGCACCTCCGGGTTAACCCATTTACATGAAGTGGGGATGAAAGCATAAGAGAGATGCTATGCATGAATATGCGGGACCACCCCACATGGGGGTTGGGTGGTGAGAAGACTTTGGAAAGCGGGACGTTACATTTGGTATCATAGAAAAACCTCTCGTTGTATGTATGAAGGTGTGTGTGGCTAGTCCCACGGCACGACTCTACACTGAGAGGAGATTTTGGGTATTGGCTTACCAATTATATATATGGTATGCTACCAAGGGTGTCGACCCTTAAGGGGGTGACTGTCAGCTAAACAACCTAATAGAACCTTAAATATGCTTTACCAATTAAGTTGTTCATACTTAAGTCAACCAATGGCATCCCTAAATGTCCCAGAGAATCGAACTTAATCGAGACAACTTTCAAGACGAACAATCGATTAAATACTAATAGATCTATTCGATAAAACATGCTCAAGGTGACTCGATGATATATATTTAAGCAAAACTACAACATAAACCCTAATTACATAGATCAGACTTAACCAAGAAAAACATGCAACTATAATCAACGAGGCAATCATAAATAACCTAACAATCCGGATGATTAACAACTATGCAAAATCCATAGGAGATTGAACTAAAATGATGGCAGCCCTAGAGACAGAACATAGTTATCGAAAAATTCTCGTCTCACGGCGAGCTCGTGCAAGATCAAGGTTGGTGATGCATCAAATGTTGTATTGCTTGTGTTATTTTTTATACAATGGTCATATTTATCTATTTATACCCTGACCTTGAGGGTCTGCATCTTTCAGGAGTCCTGATCTGATCGGGTTACATGATCATAACCTACTTTAACTACAACTCAAGGTTGCCTGACAAACTCTTCATATTTCCTAACTAATTTTATTCCCCCAAACTACTCCTAAAACCGACTCCACCACAACTCATCTTTCCTCGGGCACCACCACTGCATTTTTTCTTGAATGCGCAGGAGGGTTGCGTATCATTGCATTTAGACATAAAAACAGACCCTTACAAGTGGTCCACCCCCTCACTCCAGCCCGAGGTGCAAAGGGACGTGACAAAAGAAAGGAAAAATGTGTATCTAGTAAAAGTACACTCGAAGAGAGAGGCCTGACCACACACTAATAGATTACACTTCTCCTACAACTGGACCTAGGGCTAGCTCCCAACTTACGTGTTCTTGCAAAGCACCACAAATATCGCTCACCTCCAAAGGAGCGCAACAAGACACTTACGCTAGGATTAGCCCCTTCCAACACACAAGCGTACTTGTGCTTCCAAATGCCCATGACCACTAGAGAGATGAAGCCTTTTCTCTTATCTT
>VSTD030001017.1:0-14000 GCA_008808055.3 Sporobolus alterniflorus
GAATCAATATTTCCCAAATCCAAAAGCAACATGTTGAAGCCCCAACGGCACCTGCAGAAGTCACAACCCAAAGAGAAGCTTCAGGGGTAGGCTACGGCCCCGATGCAGCAGTAGATCGAGCGTGAGGCTCTGTCAACGGGCCCCGAGGATCCGCCCTTGATTGAACCTTGGGCGCCAAGTCATTCGGTGAAGATTCCGCACCCCATCCAAACACAGCGCAGCTAGAGTTTCTATCGCCGGGACAATGCGCTTTTTAGCGGAGGGAGCAACCTTAGTTCTGGGAACTAATTTGCTACTCCGGCGCTTTTCACCGCCATTAGCACCCACAGCGCCACCCGAGACATCCAAAACGCGCATTTCCGGCATAATGCACACCGCGGCGGCCTTAGCGATCGCCCGGGGAATGACACCTTTACTCAGCTTCGCTGATTTTACCGGTAGGACGTCTCCACCGGACGGTCGTCTTGAGCCAGCATCCACGGTCAACCCAGAAATCTTCACAGCCAAAGCAATTTTCTTCTCAGCCACCTTCGGGCGCTTACCCGAAACCTTCGCGGCAGCGTCTGCTTTCCTTTTCTTCAGAACCTCCGCCGAAACGGGCACTGGATGAGATCCATAGCTCACCCCCGTGAGTCTGAGTACACGGCTCAAGCGACCGTTATTTGGAATGCTGGCGAGGCAGGCTTCATGCTCTGCGCGCGTGTAAGCGCCCACAATATTTCTAGCCTCTTGTTCCACCCTTGTCAGGAACCGAACACCATCCTTTTCACCCTCACAACGCAGGGGAAAGTTTGGCAATGGGATCTTGAGCCGTGAAACCGGAGTAAAATCAACCTTAACATGCTCAAAGTAGACACCAGCTGACAGCAGCCAAATCCCACATGACAAAAACTCTTCTACAGCATCTCGACCTCCGATATTCTGAGTGGCCCAGACGAAAGCATCGTCATTCAGGTCTTGAGCAGTGTCAGAGCTAATAGGCTTCGTGCAAAAATTCAGAGCGCTCATGTGTGAGCAGAGAGCGTGAATGGTTTTTCCATCACGTGGACAGGGATGCTAGGGCACCTTGCAATTGAACCAGGCCTTTATCCACCCGGTTGACCATTTATTCTTCGTAGCTGAAACGAGCCCCACTTCGCCGCCCCTTTTCCCATAAAAATTGACAACTCCAAACTGTTGATATTTGTCGAAGCCATCAACAGGGACCTTCTTAGGTTGATACTGTAGCTCATGGCGTTTAGCGAAGCCATCGCTGCTAGGTTCCCCGCCGAAGCTCAGCACTGCCCAGAAGCACTTCGACATCTGAATGATAGCGTTCGGAGTCAGTTGATGTAGCTACACCCAAAACTTAAGCAGAATCTCGGTGAGCACACGATGAGGTGGCATCCGCAATCCCGCGGTGAAAAACTCTTCAAAAACAATAGCCTCGTCGGAATTTGGCTCTGGAATAATTTCTTCCCTTGGCTGACCCATCGAACCTTCGGTGAAATAACCCAGGGACTCAATCTGATGGATGCGGCCCACTGTGACCAAATAAGCTCTGAACTCATAGCTCCACACGAGTTCGCGTGGATCCACGGAAGCCTCAGCTTCGGTTTCGACAACATCACTAGCGGCCCCCAATGACGAGGCGTCAGACGAAGAACTAGCCGTCAAAGTCTCCTGCAAAGGACCCTTCGGCGCATCGCCCACGATGTCAATGACAAGCGAACCCTCCCCCTCCATCACCAAAGCCAACAGCTCACGAAGCTTCAAGCAAGTGCACGGTGGCAGCGAAGGCGAATTAGCGAGATCAAACGTCGGCGCAGTAAGCAAATGAGTGATAAAATTAGGGTTACTACGAAGGACTCAAGGCGACAGAGGTCTCACATCGGAGGTCACCTTTTTGTACTGAAGGCCAAAGGACGGCGAAGGGGGCCAGGACGGAGGTCCGCTGGATAGATGGCGTGGTCGGGTGGACACGTGTCATATCCCGATTCATGGGGCACAAAAATATTTGTAAACCTTAAAGAACTGTAATGACCCCGTGACTATACGGTCACTGACTAGGGTAGTTAAACGGGAGCATTACGGATATTATAATAAGCACATGTAATACGGATGGCCCAGGTGCATAGTGATGAGACACATGAGAGACAATTATTACTATTTATTACGACCCTCTCATATCTTCCCATTCACATCCCTGACTTCATTCCCAGAGCTTTGACTTCATTCACATCCCTGACTTCATTCCCATATGCACGGACGTTTCCTTTTCGTTTCTGGTTTTGACCATCCCGTTTCCTCTTGTTAGTAACATCGCCACACAGCAAGGTGTCCGTTCGAAGCTCACGGGGACACAACCAGTTCTTGTTCCTTCCATTAATACGGATGGCCGTCGCTGTTATGAAATTTGCACGCTGCCTGCCCCCTTTTGGGACATGGAAGAAAATCCATATGCATACTGAAATTGTGCCGTTTCATCATGTTAAATACGTGCAGGGATTAAGAAAAATCAAGTTGACTATTTCTTTGTGGATGAGAATTTGCAGGAAATGCTAACTACCCTGTAGTGGAAGACTTTTATCTATGCACTTTCTGGTATTACTACTTTAAGTGGTAATCAGGGTTATTTGTTCGTTCAAAATAAATATTATAGATCATCACTTTAACAAAAAAACATGAAAAATGCATGAACAGGAAAGCGACCAGTGCAGTTTTCCACGCAATTTCTATGTCCCGCAAGCGTCCTTGTCACACCAAAATATGCTTTTCATTTTTCACCAGATTTGTCCCCATCATCCACGGCCCAACAGTTTACTGTATGTGACATGTGTATTGTACTTTGCACATACGTACTATACTGCCTCTACGACTTGTGTGCCGCCAGTTGGGTATGTGACATGTGTATTCTATGAAAGCGACCCGTACGAGGCATGCTGACAAACGTGTTTCAAAAATTTGACGAACATAACAAAAGTGCTAGTTGTACCTACGCAGCTAGCTAGGTGAAAAAATCTATGTCCTGTAGATCAGAATCTTCTGTTAAAATTTATAAATTACATTATCGTTTGAGCAAGCTATTGCTACATTATTAATCCAAAATAGGTCTTGGTCTTGCCCAAGAAAAACCTAAGCAAAGGGTACTGTTAAACTCATAAGCAAATGAGTGTATACTACGTATTTCAATGTGAACTCCAATGCCCTTGGATACTGTCGGTGCTGCCATTTTTATGCCATGGTACTACTGACAGAGGCAAGGAGGGGCATATGATCGATGTGGTTGGAAGGAGGATGGAAATGAGGAGAAAATTGCGAGTTTTGTGGACACGAGGTGTTCTTGCGTGAGTTTGCCGAGGCTGGGAGGGGTTCCACCGCCCGAACGGAAGTGGTTGGCGTTGGACTCTTCCCAGACCCACACGAGTGGCCTCTGTAATCTCACCTCCCCCAAAAATCAAATCAAATCATAACCTCAACTTGTTTTCTAGGGGGTGCTCATTGTTCAAGCAAGTGCACTCATCTTCTCCCCTATATTAGCCATCCTCCCTCCCTCCCTTCACAGCATCAACAACAAGCTCCTACTTTCCATTTCTCTGTCTTCTCTTCCCCGGTTATGACTTCCTCGAGCCTCTTCACCCAACCAACCAAAATGGCTCGTGGGATGGCTGCTGGTTTCTTCAGCCATGCTCCACCGGTGGCCGTCGCGGACGATGGGTGTGAAGTGGAGGAACACGGTCGTGGCGGCGGGCAGGGGAAGCTCTGCGCCAGGGGCCACTGGCGGCCCGCCGAGGACGCCAAGCTCAAGGAGCTCGTGGCGCAGCACGGGCCCCAGAACTGGAACCTTATCGCCGAGAAGCTCGACGGCAGATCGGGTAACCAACGCAATATAATAATGTGGTGGACTGTTCGATCGTGCGTTGAATTTCTCGACTCGTATATGGTTCGTGTTCCTGATGACGTTCTTGTTGGATTGGAGCAGGGAAGAGCTGCCGTCTGCGTTGGTTCAACCAGTTGGACCCGCGCATCAACCGGCGCGCCTTCTCGGAGGAGGAGGAAGAGCGGCTGCTGGCGGCGCACCGCGCCTACGGCAACAGGTGGGCCCTCATCGCGCGCCTCTTCCCCGGCCGCACCGATAACGCCGTCAAGAACCACTGGCACGTCCTCATGGCGCGCCGGCAGCGCGAGCAGTCTGGCCCGCTCCGCCGCCGCAAGCCAGCCTCCTCGTCGTCGGCGATCCCCCCACCACCGTCACATTCCGCGCCCCACGTCGCCGTCCGACAACACCATTACGGCTCGCCGCCGCTGCCGTTCCACGCGCACCACGGCGTGCGCCTGGAGACGGTGGCCACCCGCGTTTACAGGGGCGGGAGCACCGAGTCCGCGTCAACCTGCACCACGGACCTCTCGCTCGGATCCGCTGGCGCCCCGGTCCCCTGCTCCCACCAGAGACAGAGTAAGTAGTACGATTTACGACTCGTCGTCGCTGCGTCCTGTGTTCTGTCTGTAATAGCCTCGTCACTGACATGACATCTTGCTCGTTTGTTCGCGCCGCAGGCTGCGACACGGTCGCGCGTCCCGCCGCGGCAACGCCTGTCGCGTTCTCTGCCCTGTCGCCGGCGGCGTCGCCTGAAGACTGCGGCGACAGGATGACCTTGCCCTTCTTTGATTTCCTCGGCGTCGGGGCGCAACATGATCGGACTCTCGGCGTTCGTGTTCAGTTCAGCATACTAGGAGGGGAAGGGGCTTTGGATCAAAGAACCACGATCATCATGAAGGACATAGTAGTATTTCCGGAATAACATTCCCAGAGATTTTCATAAAAAAAACATTCTCAGAGATGGCAACACGTGGCTGATGCTCCCTCTAGCTTGGTAACACGGTCTAAGTTTCGTCCTAGGATTCCTCTGATCACGTCGGGAGAATCTATCTATCTTCTTCTACTTAATTCCCTCTTTCTGATTAAAGCTGTTTGACTTTGCAGGTAATGTCGTGGACAAGGGAATCTGCCGCCGCTCCAGGAACAACTATGATTTCTTCCATGCTAGCCCTGATTAACTTCTCTGTTGTACTACCTCGTTGGATGTCAGACAGGAGCTCGACGGACATGCGACTTGGTAAGGCAATGCGTCAAACATGCATACTTTTGACAGGTTCCAGTTTAACTGATACTACTGCATCTTGTTTGTGTGGTGTAGTACTTGTACTGTATGACTGATCGTCATCCCCTGTTTTGTTGTTCTTGAGGCGCAACAACGCGGTGGAGGAGGAGGCGTCGCCAGCTCTGCCGACGGGGCTGCCAGCACCAAGGGAGCTTCGAGCCTGCCATATGTTCCGCTGTTTTGTTGGTCGTGGCGCTGTGGATGAGCCGGAGAAGGAAGCTGGAAGCGGATCGAACAACGGTTTTGATGTTCATCGTGTCTGAACATGACTGTACTTTTTGCATTTTTTGTTAAAAAAAATGGAAACATCTGTCTGCTAATCAAACCCTTCAATATCGTGACGGAAAAAAATGTACAATTACCGAGGCCTGGAAACTTGGTTTTACATGGTGTCCAAGAAACCACGACCACGGTACACACACGTCCTCCTCGTGTCCCTGCCCGGGAATTCGCAACTCAAAGACCGCGCCTGTTGTAGTGTTGTGTGCGACCGTGCACACGCAGACGGGAGAGCAGGAGACGGGTTGAGATCGAGGCGAGCGAGCGAGCTGCTACTGCTCGTTCCCCGGGTGGGTGCCGCACGAGGCGTCTCATGATCCGTGCTCCGAGTCCTGTTCCTTGGCTCGATCGGCCCGAGCGGCCTCGATCGTGAGCACCGGTCTGCAGGAACGATGAGTTTTGGTTGGCGAACCACTACCCGCTGTCTCCAAATTCACCAAACCCGAGCTATGAGTTTCAAGGTTCTTCTTCTCTCTAGCTAGTACTGTACGTATGTGGCATATCAAAACAAATCGAAGAAAAAGGTGTGGACGGATGCCAGGCCGCAAGAACCGCTGTTGCGTCTTCCGCTCCCGTCTCCTGACAGCACAAGACCCATTCAGGGTTAGATGTTCAGAAACGAACGACTGGGGGTGATGAATGGCCTTGACAAACGAGTGCGGCATTATCATGCATCTGCTGAAGTTTGTTTGCTCCGTCTGGTTTTCGGGAGTATCTGCTAGACCAAAATATAGGCCTACTAGCGCTATATCTCCCTGCTGCAGACTACAACTGCTGTTAGTCATGCTTGGCAGCACAAGTTCTGTTGTTTGTTTCTTCTCATCGTTTTGCCCATTTTTTGCACCCTGGGACAGTGCTCCTGGACTTGAGATTTGTTTGGGGGTTGTACCCCCCCCCTCTCTCTTTTGTCCACGTGATGATTTGCTAATAAAACAAGAAGAGCATGTGTAGGGGTGCAAATTAGGGATATTTAGCTACACCTCCAAACCTATTTAATTCAACAAATAAACTAGTATTTTAAAATAAATCACAAATTTAAAAAAATAGTTCATTTAATTCAAATAAATAGGTTCGAAGATCCATCTAAAAATTATCGGTTTGCACCCTATGCATTGCGGTACTACAGCAACGAAGACGGTTTGAGTCGGCCACCTGTGCCTCTCCCAAACCAGAACCGGAACGGAGCAACAGTGAAAGCTATAGGAAAAACCTGCATCTGCCCGCCTTCGTCACTGATCACTCCTGGTACTGAGTTTTCACCAACCAGCTTTATCAGTGCTACTGCCACAGAAATCTTCACTTCTCACCTCCTTTCTTTCACTTTGCATGCTTGACGGAGTGGGGTTGTTTGACTAGCTAGGCCTTATTTTGTTTGGTCCGGCCGGGGCTTTTGAGTTTTTTGAAATGTAGTTTTTACTGTACTTCCAAATAATTATGGATTGTTCATTTGAGTAGATCTTAATTGGTAACCTCTTGCACCTTACTACCTTAGGGTCTAATAGATTATTTATTATTATTTGTTTGAAAATATGACCGGATTTTGTGGATCCGTTTGATATAATGGTGGGAAAAAAGCTTGACTGTTGCAATTGCCGACGCATGCATATGTCATTAGGCAAATGGTCAATCTTGATCAAGAAACATCAACATATGACACATGCGTTTGTTATGTGACAACGTAACAAATGCATGCAGTTTAGGCAAAACATGTACAGTACCGAACAATATTAAGCTAATTAAAAATAAGAAAATGTGAAAAAATGCAACAAAAAACACGTCATGTTGAAAGAAAAAATAATGATGTATGACCTGGTGAGCACCCAATTGTTGCAGCATATGGTAGATCCACTGAAAGGGAAAATAATGTACGTGTCATGTGTTGGTTAACAAATACGTAGTATATGAGTGAACCATTAGAAATTACGTCTCTGTGTCATGTTCCATTGCTACGGATGGTGGTTACAAATATTTTTCTGTGCAACACGGAAGGTGATCTGGTAGGGAGACGGGCAACAAGATTTTTGGAGGCATTTTTTTTGGAGGAAATCAGGTAGGGAGACGCGCAACAAGTTTTTCCGGGGTGGATTTTGTGGAATCAGTTTAGCCATGTAATAAAAATATCATTTTATTTAATTCCCTCTCTTAAAAATCAATGGTTGAGATTGTTGTCTTATCTAACAGTTTGAGGAGAGCACGGTAATAGGGCCTTTAAAAAAGCTGGTTGGTAACTAGTTAAAAAAACTAGCTAGTGAAATTTTAATATTTGTTTTAAGTGACTCGTGCTTTGGGGCCGCAACCAGCCTTTCCGGGTAAAAAAGTGTGTGCCCAATGTCCCTTTTCCACCGTAAACACACCTGTAAACACTAGTGCTACTTCTTTCATTTTTAAATTATTATCGTTAGTTCCTCTATTTTAAATTATTATTGTCAACTAGTTCAAAACTAAACTAACCGGGAACAATAATTTAGAAATTAAGAAAATACTTTTTATAATAGTACGCCTACTTGTTTGTTAGAGAACACCTGACGGGTCCTCTCTTTCAGAAGCCCTATGACTAGTATTAGAAAGAACAAATGGCATAGGGAACCCTTCTCCCAATTCATGGACGCCCAAACCAAACAAGCGCTAAATCAAAACAAAGGCAGGCTAGCAGCAATTGCAAAAGGAGGCAGGACAAAGAAACAATTTATGTCACGTACCACGTCAAGATCAACGTGACTGAGAGAGAGAGAGCAGGCCTGCCATGCAGGCACGCCCGCACGGGGCTAGCTGAGCTAGGAATGGTCACTCACTCACCAGTGCTGCTGCTGATTGAAGAACACTGTTCCCCCATATCTCTCTCTATTATTGCAGGTGGCAGGGAGACAGCATCGCTACTTGCTCCCTCCTTTCCCCTCAACCAACTGTTTGCCTTTCAACCTCTGCTCTGTTTACCACTTCGCCGGCCGGCCTCTCCGTCCATCCGATCTGAATTCTGAAGCAGTAGCACGCATCTCTTCTCCTTGCATTCGCCCTCATTGGCCTACTACTCTCATTTGCCTTTGAACAATTCACTTGCTTTATGTCATATAAACTCATAGCATCATATTTTTCCTATGATCATACTGTACTCTTATTAAGAGGGTTTGCTAATTTTCAACCTCTTGAAAGTTTGGGGTGCTTTCAAGCGACGGACACGATCGTTTTGATGTAAATAACTTGATTGGACGCACGAACATTGACACATGTGGACTGGAAGTTTCCTTGCTTTATTAAATGCTCGGTACTGAACACATACTGTACCTTTCACTTCAACTAGCTAGAGCTTCATTTGATTTTTTCTCTACATTGAAAACGATACTCTATTTGACGATCACGGACGCATCACCCCAATCCCGACAAGCAATCCCGGCCTGCGCGGCAGTCCAAACTTTTGAACTCAGGTCACACACCCCACGTCCATGCATTTTCAACACGAGCCACTTCGTGCTCGTACAGCTCGCCTAGACGGCTTCCGAATACACTGCTCTGAAAAATGCCAAGTGCTGGTTTCTGCCGTTTGTCAGAGAACAAGCTAGGACATGACATGGACGCTTGTTTTATGTTATCACATTATTAGAAAAGAAAACTGCGGGTTTGGTAAGGTTCTGCACCGGGAGCGCTGGATGGCTGTTCTTGATGCATACTGTACTTCTCAGGTTCAGTCTTCACAGACAAGAGTTAGGCACAAATTTACAAGTGTGTTTGTTTGGCCGTTTTTGTAGGGTACCTTTCTTCTTGCGCCAAGTCATGCCGATCTGTCTTGGTGGTTGGACGTCGGTGCCAACGAGTTACAGAGATACGTAAGCTAGTAGTAGCTAATGTAGATGAAAAGCAAGAGCACTCACGCCCCATCTCTGTTCTGCACTGCACAGTTGCTGCGCCCCCCAACTGCTGTATCAAGTCCTTGTCTTGGAAGAAACACGTGGTACCATTTTTTTTTCTTTGCCAGTCTTACACATTCGACAGTAATCGGTCTCATGACTGTAAGTACACTTCACTTTCAGAGTTTCAGTTCTTGCTCTGTTTCTCTCAGTTAGAAATCCAACAATGCTAAGCGGTAAGGTTTCCAACTTGGGCCAGCTACGCGCTCATCAACTACGTACTTGATGAGGTCCTTTTACTTGATTGATGATGACGCCTGCTGACGATGGCCAGAAAAGGCCATGACCCATGGGCCATGCTATGAACATGGCACGCTTCTGAGAGTGCGTAGTGGTGGCTATGGGCCAGCCTCCCGCAAACAAAAGTCTGCCCCAGTGGACCGCACTTGTCTCTGTCCATGGTCACTGCACCGCGTCAATGATAGAAAACGCTATCTCGCGACGGGTCCTGCAGCGCGTGACCCGTTGAGGCCCGGCCTATTAAACATACCCCTTCGTTCCTTCTTCAACAAACCTGAGTTTGTGAGTGGCTTCGTGGCCAAGTCTGACGAGCGGAGGCCGTGGTAGAGGCTAGGAGCAGGATGAGCGGTGAATTAATGAGGGTGGTGACGACAGAAAGGTGTCAAGGTTAGGGTTTTGATCTGTCAGGGTGGCGGCAGCGATGGTGGCTGTAGAAGGTTGGGGGAGCGGTGGGGGGACCGGTGGCACGGCAGGGTAGTGGGGGCGACGGACGGGGCTGGAGGGGGCAGAGCCGTCGGTGGAGACGTGATGATGAAGACAACCGACAGGGTCGTGCCATCGCCCTATCCTGCAACTACCTGGATTAGGGCAGGACATCATCGGCGGGCTCCAAGTCTACAGCGTCATGCTCAGGTGGCTCTCCCTCTAGGTGCAGGCTGATAATTAACCTCAATGTAAGATTTTACATATTATGACTTACAATTTTACATATTTGAACTAATATTTTAAATAAGAAAGTGGTCAACTATACCTTAAAAAGTTAATGACCACAATAATTTTAAAAAATTAGGTGTGCTTAAGTAATACTCCTTCCGGATTTTAATTGTTGACGTTGTTGACTTTTTGCTCAACGTTTAATCATTCTGTCTTATTTAAAAAAATATTTTTAATATAAAAAATGATAAGTAATATTTTAAATTTATTTAGTGGAAAATTAACTATTATAAAATATATGATAATTCTTAAAAAATTAAATAAGACAAATAATCAAACATTATGCAAAAAGCTAACTACGTCAACAATTAAATCCGGCTGGAATAACTAATTGGGTGTCTGTTGAGTAGATATATATCTGATGCGCAATGTTGTGTAATCGTTTCTGAGAACGCGTGTCTCGACGAGTGGCCTCAGAGCATCTAAACTTGTTTGCAGTTTCATCTATCTCACAAAAGGCAGCAAGGAAAGAGGAAGAGATGGAGCACCGTTCCCGCGGAAGTGGAATTCAATTACACAAGCAAGCTTCTGTACTGTATGTCTGTATAAGCAAATCAAAGAGCACGCACTCGTCGTCTCTGTTCTGTTCGACGGAGACCTGGGGTCTTCAGTTAACCAGTTCGACGGAGGCACGGATAAAGTAGGTGTAAACCACAGCGCAGGAATCAGGTTAAAATATGAACAAACATACGGTTGGGAGCGGAGGTAGGGCACAACCAAATTGAGCTAACGCCTGGCCAGGGTGATCTCAGGATTACTGGAGGGGCTGCTGCAACCCAGACAATCCAACGGTGTCCTTTTTACTTTCACCAATTAATTCATAGTTCATTTTTAAACTAATCACACGACAATAAAAAAAACGGAGATAGTACTTGTTCAGATAAGGGCCAAGGTCATCCTATTTTTTGTGGAGGAACAAGGATATGGAATATTCCTAAATGATCAGGGATTCAACATCCTTACAGTCTCAAGCATACTGCTAGTCTATGCTAAGTACTCCCTCCGGATCCATATTGTAAAGGCTGGTGGATGCAGATTTGCATTTACCAACATCAACAATATAAGATTGGATGGAGTGAATCCTAGCAGAAGAGCAGCGTCAAACTGAACGGACTCGAATGCTAGGCAAACAGATCACCAGGCAAACGGATCAGATATGCAGAACAGCACCAAACAAACAACCAAATGGAGCAAAGTACTTCTGATACCTTGAAGCCTAATTCGAACATCATCCTAAAGTTACAAGATTAAGAGGCACCAGTGCAGTAATCAGTACTGGGACACATCCCAAGCAATCGACGCCTAACAGGAAACTACCATCAAAGAGGTTCGCGACCATACATGGTTCGTCAGAAGTACTTCAGAACATCACTACTAAAAAAGCATCTAGCGCAGCTCAGCAGAAGAACATCGACGAGCTGACGTTCTTGTGCAGTCGAGGCAGCTGTTGCACCGGCACACTGCCTGCCGAGGTGTGGCCACCACCCTGGCTGGAGTATGTCTCCGACAGCTCATCAAACTTTATAAACTGGGCGACCTGAGCGGCAGCAAGATGTGCATAGCAGATCGGAGTGACTGCAATTATAGAGGGCAAAGGAGTGAGCTCCTGACGCTATGTACTAGGTTCAACTGATGAGCACACAGATGTTTTAAAAAATATATGAACAGATAGATGACTTACCAACTGATATGGCTGTTGTGCTCCTCTGATACCTGAAAAATACCACCCAAAAAAATGCAAGTCAGGAGAGTTTGTCCAAGTTAAAGGGTGCAGATTAAAATATCTATACCCGGCCAACAGGCCACACCAGGCCAGCCTGGCCCAGGCCCGCCCAGGCTCATGCCTTCAGGGGCATGGCCCGGCACGGCACAGAATAAAATCTATGTGGGACTTACACATAAGACAGTGAATGAACCAACTCCTGCAGGTCATCAGGTGTGAAGCCTATCTCATCATGCAGGATGTGGTAATGTGTAGGCCTAGTAGTGCCCTGATACAGATAGGTACACATGCTTAGCTCAGAATAATAAAAATGTAAAGGTTCGTGGAGCCAAAACTGGGAGTCGAAAAATGGTTCAGAATACAGATGTAAAGAGGTAATCCTAAGTTATATCACCTGGATGAATGACATTCTAGCTAGGTTGACCATTACCCACCCATTACCAGTGCTTTTTTTTCGAGACCAGCCATCACCAGTGATTAGGTACTAGACAGGACAAGCAAGCAACAGAACAGCTCTTCATCAAAATAACCATGCACTAGAACAATAAAACAAGAATGTCCATACTAGTGACATGAAAAAGCCCATCCAAATTAAATTTATACGGACTTACAACACAAATGCCCTTAACAGGAAGAACTGCAGACAACTTAAATCACAATGCAGTGAATACTTACTATTGTTCCTACATGCGTACCCCAAACCAAAAGAACTGCAGGCCAACTAAATCAAAATCAGAGTACTTACAATCATTCCTGCATGAGCACACATGTAGAAATCATAATTCCTTGGATGGCAAACTTTGTTGTCCACAACAGTACCTACAGATAAAAACACTCATAAAAACATTCAGATGCCAAAATATGGGCCTAAGATTACAACAGCACACTCATGACGATGAAAAGTTACCAGGCGGAACATTATTTGTATCCCCAGGCAAGAAAAACTTGGTATGATGATTCTTCTGGGCAACAATCAGTGTGAACTTGGGGCACCATTTTTCATCAAGAAATTTGCATGCCTGAAAAGTAAATAATTGAAATGTATTAACATAGGTTAGCGGATACAAGATACTAGGAAGTTGTCAATCAACAGTACCTCAATTATTTGATCCAGCTCAATGTTAAGCACTTGGTTAAACTGACTTTCACTAACACCATCCCTATTCAATAAAAAGCAGAAAATTTATTATGTTAGCACAATCATAAAACTACGAGATAACTGGAGAGAACCAACCAAGTTTCAAAACAGAATCACCATGATAGATTATGAAACAAATACACTATTTGCATGCAAGCAGTTTTTTAATTATAGCCAACCTGAAGATAATGATTTGTTCTGGTTTTCTCTTCCCAGAACTAGTGTAGAAGTCAATCAAACACTCCCTGAAACAAAATTACTCAGCATATACCACATATTCAGGAAAGTATAGCAGGAAATTACTCAGACTGAACAAGAACTGAAAGAAATCTCTTACCGAATGAGACCATCATCCTCAGTTCCTTGTGGCTTAAACAGGGAGTCAATCATTTCCATCTTAGGTGATTGAGCACGCACAGAAGCTCTGTATTTTGAGATAAGGGGCCATTCACGAGAACTGACAACCTAAATGAAAATAAAGACATTATCAAGTTAGCTATATTTTTTTTCTGAAATTTGCAAATAAATTATTCATCAAAATATAGCACGAAATGAGCAAAGCATACTAACAGCAGCAATGGAAGGTACATCAGACTGTCCAGGTGAACCATGGGACACATCCATTCCCAGAATGATAGTTGGGGACTTGGACACAAGAGGAATGGACGGCACTGCTTCAATTTGCAACAATGAGTTCAATCCACCAAGCTGGTTGGAAAGAGAGAAGGTATCAAACATTAAGTCTATTAACCTAGTCAATCAATACATGTGTTAGTCATGCTCTCAAAGTCTCAGGACAAAAACAAACAAACCTTTGCATTTATTTTCAGCAGGACATTTGTCAGATACTGATCATTTACTCT
>VSTD030001018.1:0-13999 GCA_008808055.3 Sporobolus alterniflorus
ATTACCAAGAGGAAGCAGTCATCTCATATATGAAAAAAATCAAATATGATACAGGTTTGCACAAGACAGAGCAATAATTCGTTTTGCATTATTGGCAAGTTTCTAGCATAGCTGTCAATCAGAAGTCATTACGGAGGAATAGGAAACTAAAATTACTCCACAAGAATTTTTTTCTCATAGTTAAGCAACTAGTAAACAAAAAGGATTAGACAGTATGGATGAATAAAGATATCAACTGAAATTAATAATAATCTCACCTGTCAAGACGAGAGATGGGAGCAGTGGCAGCCTTGCTGAGATAACGCTTCACAGCTGAGCGCCAACCAAAAGGAAATGAACCACCCTGTGCATGTGCAAATAAGTTATTTGAATTGAAAACAAAGGCTGTACAAATCACAAAGGGAGCATATATGTGGCATTACCCAACCAAATGATCTCGCAAGATCGTTTCCAGTACCAAGTGGAATGATTCCTGTGGGTGGAACTGGTTCCCTCTTCGTCTTGTAAAGATCCGATAGACATCCTAGCACCCAGCCAACTGTACCATCACCCCCAGCAACCTGCAAGGAAAATATAGTGCAGCAATGTTACACAAGTTGTAAGGACGATGACAAGTAACCAAGATCGCAAAAGTTCACCTAGTAACAAGGAAAAAGCAGTGACACTTTTGTAGAGGAAGCAGCAAGGTTTCATAAGTTATCCGAAGGGAATGGAAAATTGAATGTGCAGAGAACAGGATATTCTTTGTAGAACCATCAAGCACATACCACAATCCTCATTTTTTCACGAGTGGTTTTTGCGCAGTTATCACCTTGGTTAGCTAATCTCTCCAGACAACTCAAACCGTAGTGAACAAAATCAGAGGGCCTCACAGAAGAAAGATCGAAGACCTGGAAATTTGTTTCAGTATGGAAAGTTATTCCAAACAAGCAAAAGCACAAGATACTAAAACAAGAAGAAAAAACTAATAATAGATTTTGCGAGTTCATAACATGATGAAATAATTAATATTTGCAAACAAATTATAGGAGTAACATCTCAGCCGAAATGTACATTAGATGTCCAGAATCTCTAGAGCAATGCACAAGACGACACTATCAAATTCCACATCAACTGTACAAATATTTTACTGCCTAAGTTTCACCTCATCTGGCCTTCTTATACTGCATAATTACATCAATAAATAAACCTCATTCGTTAACATTATGTTCCACAGAATTCGATGCACAAGAAATTTAGATAATATATTCACTACGACCTAATTCGGTATTAACAAACAACTCTACATTACATCTCAAGTAAAAGCTAATATAAAAATTATTATAAGCAATCCAATAGTTCTCCAGATGGAAGGTGGATTTTTTACTATTTGAACAACTTAGAGGTGCAGGGTCTCTATTTGGATCCCTCTCACTCTGCCTAACTGCTACCTACCAATCTAAATAATGTGAAAGTGCAACACAAATTGGTAGACTTCCAAAGATGCAGTACCTCTCCATAGTTAAACAAGCCTTCTCCCACATTTTCTTTGTATCCTTGAGCTGTCCTAAATCCTATTTTTTCTTTTATATTAGAGGAAACAACTGGCTACCTGAACATTTTATTATCGCATGCACAAGGCAATATATAGTTACAGGGTACAGGAGCAAAAAGAGAGAACTAAAAATAGGGATCCTTAGAGCATCTTCAAGAGAGTCCTGAAAAATAGTCCCTTAAAACTTATTTTATGGGTCACCTCAAAAAATGAGCACCAATTTTTCTCTACTACTCCAACAATCCCCCTAAAAGTGGATCCATCAACACTTTTATTCGGCCACGTCGGTACTTGGGTCTACAATATTATTTGTTGTATTGGAAAGAGTAGTATTGGGGGAGGGGGGCATCTCCAATAGACTCCCATAAACTCCCCCTGAATCAAATTAATGGGATTTAGTCCCAAAATAAAAACATCTCCAATAGCTCCACTAAATAAAGCACAAATTTATTTCCCCCCTAAACTCACCTCATTTATAGGTAGAAATAAGAGATATTTAATGACTCTCATACTAGTCTTTCCAATAGAACAAATAATATTGTGGACCCAAATGCTGACGTGGCTCAATCAAAAGTACTCTTAGATCCACTTTTAAGGAGACTCTTGGAGGAGGAGATATTTTTCGGAAATGCTACAACGCGCTCGGTCACGCTACGCAATTAGCGCGCGACCGGGCGCGGCCCGACCCACTTGATTTCCCCTTCTTCCTCGCACGTCCGATCGACGACCGATGTCTGAGTCCGAGTGTGATGACGAATCCGATTACGATGGCGAGTTCGAAGTGTGACGGTGGCGCGCGGCGGCGGCGACTCCCTAAGTCGAGGTTAGGGACTGGGTCTTGGGGGGATTCATCGCCGATGGTTTAGAGGAGGTCGGGTGGGGGCGGCAGAGGGCCGGCGATGAGGCGGGGCGGCGAGGCAGCGGTGGGCGGTGCCGGAGGGGCGGGTTGCTAGGAAGGGGGAAGAGGGGAGGAGCCACTGGAGGAAGAAGACCGCGAGGAAGGAGGCCGGAGACGGGGCGGCGCGACGGAGTGGAAGCAGCAGCCTATCGCACGATCGAGGAAGACCGAGGTCGCTCGCCCTATCGCGCGACTGGTCGCGCGATAGGGCGACCCATATTTTTACGCCCGATATTTTTTAAGCTGCCCTAAAAACATGTTTCAGGGAGAAAATTTTAGGGGTGCTGTTAGAGATGCTCTTAAACCTCTCATGTTTCTAGCTAGGTGTGAGTTTATGGGAGAAATAAATCTGTGAGTTATTTAGGGAAATTGCTGAGGATAATTTTTTTTATTAAATCCCGTTGATTTGATCTAGGGGAGTTTATTAAATCCAGTAATACAATGCTAGTAACATTCACTTTTTTTCTATCACACTAACCAGCTGACTTCATGATTCTGCATCTATCTGCCCGGGGAATCTGCAAAACGTCAGCGAATGCTGATGATCTATTTTTGGGGTACCACTGAGAGTAACAGTTGAACCGATCTGCACAAGCTCTAAGGGCACTGGTAACGTCACACGGATCACATGACACATGATCGCTCATCCTCTCTCAGAAAATACCATTGTACCACGAATATTCACCTAACCGGGGAAATCCAGCTAAACTATGCGTCTCAGCTCCGATCGCCGTGAAATTCCACTGAAATCTCGGGCCAGAAGCAATCAACCAGAAGCTGCGGCGACAAAGCGAGGCGAGCGACGAAACACACAGGCAATACGAAAGCAAAACTGGGGAGCGAAATCTGGGAGGCAGAGCTGCACACACGGGTGTCGTGCGAATCGTGACGTCATTTACCTGCTCGTCGCTGATGAGCTCGTGTAGCCGCACCTTGAGGTCGGGCCCGTGCCGCCCGCCGCTCTTGGAGTTCACGAACACGACGACGGGCGCCACCAGCGGCCCCTCCACCTCCTTCTCTGCCGCCGAGGCCGCCGCCATGCCCGCGGCCTCGTCCTTGGCCGCGACGGCCGCCGCCACCGCGCGGCGGAGGTAGAGCGGCATGACGACGTGCCTCCGCAGGTCCGCCTTCTCTACCTCCTTCCCCCACAGCCCGGACGCGCGCACCGACTCCCAGATCGACACGCGAGCCGACGGCGAGGTCGACGGCGCCCTCCGCACGCTGCCGTTGCCAGCGGCGGGCGGCGCTCCCTCTGCTCGCTCCATGCTCCTAACCGCAGCTCAGCAGTTACGAGATTTCTGTCGGTCGTTTTGGTTGGTCCGGCGCGGCGTGCGTCGGCGCGGGCGATGGAAGTTGGGGAAATTTCTGCGGACTTTTATTCGGGGGCGCTTAAATATTGCGGGCAGTTTTACTTTTGACCGGTGCGTGAATGATGCTGATGCGTTCTCTGCTTCCTCGCCAGCGCCGACGAGCGCGTGAAGTCCCGTTGCTTGGTGCTTTCCTCCTCGGATGGTCTCCTTTTGCAGGCGATTGGAAATGTGGAAGCATACGGACGTGTTTTGATCGACCGTGTGAATTGGTTTACCTCGACTTGTGCGGTTGTATCTCTCAGTGTTACAATACTACTGTACTTTCTCCATCTTTAAATATTTATTAATTTATTTTTATATTAAAAAATAATAAGTATTTGAAAATGGAGTACGTTATTGGATTTCATACGTCTCAGCCACTACTCAGTTCGTGGAAACCCACTCGACCAAAGAGTAGCACGTACAAGCTACAGAGCGCTTTTGAGGAACCAGCCAAAATGGGTCTAGACTCTCTAGTGTAGTAGTACGACCAGTATCTTTTATGTTACAGGTTAAGGTTATTTTTTACGATCATGAATGTGACCTACTACTATATATGTCAGTAATAAAATAAATCAATCATCCTTTGGCTTACCTGCCTTTTTTTTAACCTAATGTCAATCTGCCCATAATCTTTCGTCTTTTTCTCACCATCAACCGGCTAGGGCTATATAACTGTTTGTTAAGGTTTTAGAAAGGTGTCCTCGTGAAGTTGGACTCAGAATTTGAAGAAACCGACAATCAAAATCAATTATATATATATATATGAAAGAGAAGTGTCCAATCATACCCATAAAAAATAAATTGTGACAACTTACAACCATTTATGGCCCCTTTGGATTAAAGGATTTTTGGAGGAAAAATACATTCTGATTGACTTCCTAGATGAAATTTTCTTATATGTTCATGCCTTTGGAACGTAGAAAGCGATCCAGCAAAAGAAAAGTGAAGGAAGCTTTCCTACCATGCCCATTTTGGAGGGAAATGCATGAAATGAAACATTGGGTCGGGGGCACTTTTTGCTATTCCCATATCGTGAGGATCGAGACAAAACAATGTTTTGCTGCTGCTAACAAAAAAACCTTTTGAGCACCGCCACCTGGCAGTCGAACCGAACACGAAGAGGTTAATTAAGTGAGGTTCACTAGTTATTCTTTTTTTTAAGTCCTAATCTGATTATAAGCAGATTCAACTCACGTACTATACCGCACCAACTCACCCACTACACCACACGCCCCCACATACATCATATACACTAGTGTATGAGCTAAATCTAAACACAAGTACTAAATCTAGACATTGAATAAACTGGGCATGAAGACCACTAACCAGACGAAAAAAAATCCTATAAGAGGCACCGTCCATGGCAAGACCGAGAATCGAACACCGATCCCGATATCAGGATCTAGACATCGAACACCGATCCCCAAGGCTGCGCGCTACAGCCAGCGCAGGCAGCCACTCAGGGCCAAGGCCCGGACTCTAGTTATTCTAACCCTTTCTGCATAAACTTCCTGTGTTTTATGAAGGCTGGTCTGAATGACAATGTTGGGATATTTTTTGTGTTTTTAAATACTCAGTTTTGCAATTGAAATCCTATAGAATTATTATATCTTTTCATATATTCTTATGTTTTCGTATTCTTGTGTTCCAATGGGGACCTTAATTAGACAAATGGTTGCACCGGGGCGCGAGGCCTACACCATCTCTTGCAATTGTCGCCTTTTTCTGTGGCATCGTAGTAGTATGACATTTTTTTTGATAAAAAAGGGCATAGCGCCCAGTTTCATTCATACGAAAAAGAACAACCAATGTCAGCACAAGTACGCAGGGCCAGCATCGGCTGAGCCACTGCCTGAAACTCAGAACTCAATTCGAATTCATTATCCTAGGAACTAGCACCTATTACATGGTCACCACTCAAGACCAGACTCGCGGTATACGGAGCATCAGGAACTGAAGTCGTTGGAGATGATCTACCCGTGCCCTGATCATCCGGATCTTGGGTCGAAGGCCTGCTCATCGGGTACCATGGCAGGGCCAGCGGAGTTGCTCATCTTGCTTCCCACATCTTCACCACACTGTCCAGCTGACTTGCTACATCTTCGCTTTGGATTACGCCCCACCTTGTTAGCTTTGCACACCTATAAAATACAGCCTGCATCCCACACCATTGATTTCCCTGAAAGCACAACGAATGTCTTAGTTTCCAGATCAACCATAAAACAGCCGTAGTACAAATATTCAAGGTTTTAAACCTTTTTGCACACATCCAAAGTGCTGCAACTGACTCAAAGTCATTGCCTAAGCATCTATCAAACATGACAGACATGTTAAGCCATAGAACTTTTTCACACAGCAGCCAAAACACAAATGGTGGACAGATTCATCCTCTCTACAAAATAGGCACGAAACATCATTCAACTCTCTCCTTTTCGAAAGGTTATCTCTTGTTAGCACTTTATTGTTAGCTAAAAGCCATAAGAATATATGTAGTCTAGGAGGAACAGAGATTTTCCATACGACAGGAGTGTGAACTTGTTTGATCCCCCTGTCGTTAACGACAGCGTACACAGACTGCATCGAATATCTACCCGAAGAGGCAAACTGCCATATAATGGCCTCCTCTTCCTCACTAAAATGGATGTCACTAGCTATCTGCATGACCTCATGACACAAGTTCATCGCTCTACCATCTACGGTTCTATTAAAAGTGAACCTAAGGTGAAGGCCATCCCAAGCCTCCTTTACAGTGCAACCTTATTCATTAATAATGGAGTAGATTTTCTAGAATTGAATAGCCAGACTACATTTAATAAACCACAGGTCCTCCCAAAACCTTACTTTCTTACTGTTACCAATTTTTCATCTAAAATCCATCTTGGCCGCCTTTGCAGCCCATAAAACCCCTTTTCAAAAGGGGCATCTCTTTTCTATCATCACAACAAAAAAGGTTG
Source organism: Sporobolus alterniflorus (assembly GCA_008808055.3). NCBI lineage: Eukaryota > Viridiplantae > Streptophyta > Magnoliopsida > Poales > Poaceae > Sporobolus > Sporobolus alterniflorus. Next base: position 6,739 of record VSTD030001018.1, read on the forward strand.
GGAGAATTCACTTGGTACTTGTGCTCCACAATTTCTTTCCAAACCTTGGGGGTATGGTCATAATATCTCTGAATCCAGGAGGCCAGCAAACATAAGTTTAGATCTCTAAGATCAGGAATATCCAGCCCCCATGTTCTTTCTTCTGGGTCGGGGAGTACCAATTAGATAAATGGTATTTATGCTTGTCCCCCTGATCATCCCAGAAGAAGTTAGCAATTTGGGAGTTGATAGCTTCAATGGCCCACTTAGGAAACTTGATCAAAGAAATCAAGTAGATGGGAATACTAGCTAGGCATGCTGTAAGCAAAACCAATCTAGACCCATAGGAGAGTAGTCTCTCTTTCCACCCCGGGATCCTATTAATCACCTTATCCATTATAGGTTGGATGTCCTCTCTTCTCAATTTCTCGTAGTGGAGAGGGACCCCTAGATACTTAAATGGGAAAGACCCCCACTTTACAACAAAAAAATCCTAGAATATTGCAGGGTCTCGTCCTCATCTAAATTCACATGAACCATGTCACTTTTGTTATAATTAATCTTCATCCCCAAAATTTGCTCAAAGCACACCATAATCCACTTTAAGTGGACATCACTCAACAGGTCATGCCTGAGGAATAACAGTGTGTCATCCGCATATTGGAGACTCAAGACACCCTCAGGGTACACTGAGGTCATAAAACCAGATATATAGTCTTTTTGGCAGCTTTCATCAACATCCTTGTGAACACATTTGTTACTAGGTTAAAGAGCAGGGGGGACAAATGGTCCCCTTGTCTTAATCCCTTACCGGGGCTAAAATATGAGATGTTCTCATCATTAAGGCTAACACATATAGAACCCCCTTTAACCAGCCTCATGACTCAATTGATCCATTTACTGCCAAAGCCTCTGGATATCAGCATCTCCTAGAGGAACTGCCAGTCAACCCTATCATACGCTTTTTCATAATCCAACTTCAGGACCAGACCCTTCTCCTTATTTTTTAGAGTCATGAAGGATCTCATGCGCTGAGACCACACTCTCCAAAATATATCTCCCCCTCACAAAAGCAGTTTGGTTAGGGGCCAGCAGTTTATCATAGACCCTCTCCAATCTGTTGTTACAGGCTTTTGCAAAAATCTTAAAGCTGCAGTTAATTAAGCTTATCGGCCTAAATTTTTTCAAGGTGTTGGCCCCTTCTTGTTTCGGGATGATGATAATCCTAGCAAAGTTTAACCTTGCCATATTGACCTCCCCCTTCTCAAATCCTTTCACCACAGCCATCAAGTCACATTTAATGGTAGACCATAATTTTTGATAGAACAAGAAAGAGAAACCATCAGGACCAGGGGCTCCTTCAGCATAGGACCCCTTGATGGCCCTAAAGATCTCCTCCTCAGATAACTCAGCTTCTAGCATCTCGTTATCTTCCTCAGAAATCCTCTCGTTCTCTCCCCAGAAGTCATCTCCAAGTTTGATACTACTCCTTGGTTCCTTGCCAAAAAGTTTTTTGTAAAAGGCCACAGCATGTGCTAACATGTCTTCATTTTCACTTAAAGTGGTTTCACCATCAACCAGACAAGAAATACATTTTTTCCTTTTCCTCTGGTTAGCCAGAGCAAAAAAAGGTTGTATTCTTGTCTCCCTCTTTCACATCCCTATCTCTAGCTCTTTGCCTAGCCCTAATTTCCTCTATTCTCCACACCTGCTCCAACTCCCCCTTTAGCTCTTGTCGTTTAACTTTTTGTTGGGCTGATAGGGGGGCCTGCTCCATCAAGGAGTCCAACAAATCAAATTCTGTTAGGATCTCCTTCTTCCTTTTATTCCTCGCCACCTCAATGTTCCTACTCCAGCCCTTCAACTTTTTTCTTAAGGCTCTTATTTTAAACTGCCAAATATCTATCGGATTAGAGGTGGGGTATTCAATGCTCTAGGCTTTCTTAACCAAATCCTCAAAGCCATCTACCTCCATCCACCACTTTTTGAATCTAAACACTTGTTCCCTAACAGTATTATTCTCACCAAAGTCAACCTTCAAAGGATTGTGATCACTACAACCCTTTGGCAGCACCTTAACCTTGGCAAGGGGAAATTTACTTTCCCAATCCACACTAACCAAGATCCTATCCAAGATAGTCATGATAGGAGATTCCTGATTATTAAACCAGGTAAAGGATCTAGAAGGATCCTTCAATTCCAACAACCCCCATTGATTTATAAACTCATTGAAAGCATTAGCATGTTAGAAATTAATTACACCATTATTTTCTCTTTTTGGGACCTAACCAGGTTAAAGTCCCCCCTAAGGGTGGGGCCCGGCCAACCCCCCATGACAAAGTGTAGCTCAGAAATAAAGTCTAACTTTAAATCATCATACGTAGGACCATAAACCATTACAAGTCTCCAAGAGAGTCCATCCCTCATATTTTTTAAGATCAGCACAGCATAGAATTTAAGCATCTGCCAGCTGACAACCTCCAACACTTGATGTTTAACACCTACCAAGATACCCCCTTTAGTTCTCTCAGCATGAACAAAATTCCAGACCATGTTTTCATTAACAGAGTCAAGGAATTGACTGGAGAAGCTATCTTTCTTAATTCATGAATACCCACAAAATCAAGTTGGTTAGCAGCAATAAAGTCACTTAAACATCTAGCTCTGCCTGTTTTATTCAAGTCTCTAATATTCCAAAGTGCACCCTTCATGATTACCCATCTTACTACTTCTACTCCTAGTTTTACCCCTTCTCACCACCTCTGTCCAAGGGGGAGAAGAAACAACCTCTTTAAAAGAGTGCTAGGTTAAGTTTATTATCATCATCTTTTAAAGAATCAACATCTTTTCAGATTTATGGCTAACTTCCAAATCAGGACCAAAAACCTGACCATCTAAGGTAGCTGTAAGCAACACCTCAAGATGATTATCTAAAAATTCCTCATAACATATCTTTTCTCTATCAATTAGAGTATTTATGGTCTTCCTAGATTCAGGATTACCATCACTCACATGCAAGTTCATATCACTAGTTAGTTTTTCTAGGTTCTCAGGCATTAGGACATCAAAAGGATTACCTTTACCAGCCTCCAAGTTTTTCTTTTTTTCAACTCCATTGCCTTCTGCAACATGCTGGTGCCATCATTTTGCCAGTTTTTCTTTTTTTCAACTCCATTGCCTTCTGCAACATGCTGGTGCCATCATTTTGCCTTCTTCTATTTCTTTCAACCAGGATTGGACCCCACTGCTTCTCACTTGATTTTTTTTCTCTTGGACCTTCCCATCAACTCATGGTCAATCTCTTTAGCAACCTCAATCGCTTCCACTAACTCCCTACTCAGTTCCTACCCTTCACACTCATGCTCCTGTTCATCATCCAAGAGCTCCATTGCCCTCAGCAAATTTTCCTCCTCCTCAAACAGAGAATGACTAATTTTTAGGAATTCCAACCACCTTTTCTATTGTGCACTATCAGCAGATTCATCATCAAGATCCTTCTCAACTTCTTTCTTTCGTTGTGAGTCAAACACCTGGGATTCCTGCACCTTTTTGTCACCTTTCTCAGCACACACCCTCATCTCCTGGACACCAGCCTCCTTTTGATCACCTACACCCGGCCCAGACACTCCATCCTGCACCTGACCTGATTCATTCAAAACAGCAATACTCTTCAGTGACTGATCAACCAACAAAATCCCATCCTGATACGCCAGGCCAACTGTCCCATGACCATTTGAAGAATCCAGCTCAATTGGACCCCTTGATTCACAGCCTCTCCCCTCACTCCTGTTCTGAGAAACACCTGGAGAATGGCACTGGAGACTCTGTTCACCATCAGGCTTGCACACTTCATTTTTGAGCTACATCTTCTACCCAAGCACCATCTACTCTATTTCAACCAGGGTATTGCTCTGTGCAGTATATGTCTTATTTGCTAGAACTGAGATATCATCCACTTGCATCAGCTCATCTCCCTTCACTTGACAGTCAGTAACAACCCCCATCTCGGGCCTATTCAAGACTAAACCTCCTGATTCAGAACCATCCACATTCTGCTTTTCCTTGACAGGCAATTTTTGTACACTCTGAAATTCAGCTTCAGGCTCTATCAGACCATTGTATTTAGTTGATGGAGAGACAATTTTACCAAGATTCTCATTGCCCATCAGGACCTGACAGCCAGCCTCATCAGCAGCCCTGTTCATGGTTAGATTCCCTTCAATCTCCAATTGCACAGACCTGCTGCCACCGGCCTTATGGAACCCCCTTGAGCTGACCTGCATATTACTACTTTCTCCATTCTTATCAGTGGCCATAATGTCCTGGTTGTCCTCTAGGTCATCAAACTCGTCATCATCCTTTGCCTCATCATCGAGGTCATCTTGATCATCATCATCCGGGTGAACACCAGTATCCATAGCCCCATCACCTTGATGACCTTCTATAGTAATGTTGATCATATACATCTTTTTATCCATCTCAAACAATCACTCATAAGGTATTTTGAAAGGACTCCTGCAGGCCACCTTTACTCTCACTTTTTCATAAAAGGACTTAAACAACGACGACCAATCCACTTCCAATAACAACCCAAATCATGAAGCCATTTGTGCAAAAAATCTTCCAATCACACCACTTTGGGGGAATTTCATCAAGCTGGATCCACACCTCAGATAATTCACTGAAATGATTAAGATCCCCAATCCATTCTTTCACCTCCACTTGGACTCCTTCCTTTCTCAAATTGAAAGATGGTAAGCTCTTGATGTCGGTGACCTTTCTATGTGGGGGAAATCTCACTAGAAACTTACACGGAGTGAGTTCTCTTATCTGCCACGACCACTTTTTGCAAAAAAATCTCTGATAGCTCCTGTTCCAACTCTGCCAAAGACACTTCACCTTTTTTTATCACCACCACACCGTAATTAGTGATGTTGAGCCATCTAGTGGTCTCCATCTTAGGCAATTCTATGTGAAAGAAGCCTAAACCATACCCTGCACTCCCAAAATAAGACAAAATAAGAAGTTGTAGGCTTTGATTCCTTCCACCTCGAACAATCAGTCATATAATCACCGGGAATTGCACAAATAAAAGCATAGCTTCAACTTCTCATAGATACCTACAAAATGCCCCGGTTCTCCACAATTGCAGCACATCAAATTTATATACCTAGGATCAATCTCAGCCACCACCGACTCTAGATGCTTTGCTCTCTGCCCTAACTGCTTATCATGTGCTCTCTCAGGGAGGGGATCACCTTGATTGCGCTCTCCATCCGACAACCTTTGTTGCTTGGGAGGAGGTTGCTGAGGGGGGCTTCCCTCTCCCTACGACACTGCTCCACGACATCTCTGTGGGCGCCCCCTGAATCGAGCATGGGGAGGCTTCTCAGTTTGCCACACCCACCTGTCACCATCTGCCATGGGAATCCGCATAAGGACCTCTGCGTAAGTAGCCTTGTCCCTGCCACCCGGCCTGAGATCTTGTGCCCAACTCAAGGTGATCGGCTTCTCCGTAATCCTCTGCTCCTTACTCACTGGATGCAGATCTTCTCGCTTGATCCACCTAGCCCTCACCAGATCCTTGCGTATCCAAAACAAGCAGCCGCCACCATGGATAGCTCTCGGAACCCTATCTGGATTGGGGACAGCCCACAACTGGTCGAAAAGTTCTTCGTTATGCTCCTCATCGCCCGCCAGATTTGGTCCACACATTTCGATCCACGCCATGTGTCCTCCGCTCAGCGCTGGCATCCAGGGTCTCCGTTGGATCCCACGCTACCCTCACTGACTTGTGGGGGCGTGTCCAAATCCCCATGCGTGTGCAAAATTGACTTGTCTTCATCCACCAATCCTTTTTCTAAAAGGCAATTCGCGCTCTGCGGTGAGGCCTGCCTGTGGGGAGGCCATGGTGGCAGGGGGGGGGGCTCATGTTCGCCCTTCCGGAGGCAAAGGATCAACCTAGGTTTTCAGTAGGCTGTTGTTATGGTTGAGCGACTTTCCTGCACCCGTGCAACGATAAACAATTCAGTAAGTTCGATATGGTGAAGATGAAACTGATCATTGTAGTACGACATCCTTCCTAATAACCACCTCTTCGTTTATAATGATCACAAGACAAATCAGATTTGTTCCCTGACACATGCTTAAACTAAATGCACTTGTTCCTGATCGCGGTCAACATGACACTTGTTCCTAACAAACGAGCTATTGTGTCGTAGATGCCGGAATTAACATTCCATTTTCTAGAAAACAAACGAGCTACTACTATTACTACTACTTCTAGAGATACATCAGCGCTGTTTTCTTTCCATGGGGTCACATATAAAATAAACTGCTCATTCGCCTTGCATTAGCACCATTTGAGGAGCATCTACTTTCAAATAACAGAATCAATGCCTTTCCGCTTCTGATAACCCAACCAGCGATTGGGACGGTTGGAACCAAAAGATGCATAGGCTCATTTTGCCCTCCTAGAATATCGAAAAAAACTGGACGGAGCGCGTGCCTGGCGATGGCTTCTTGCAATGCCAGCTCTCCTGCTGTTCTCGTCAGAAAGAGACATGTTCTCGCTGTTTGTCATGTGGAGGAGCTGGTGACAGAATGTGTGGTGGAGTCCATCCAACCCAACGTCCTCCATCGCTTTATTCATGTGTCGCCCTCGCGATGGTAATTTGGATACGAGTATTCAGTATCCGCTGGGTTTCTGACCTGATTGGGTTAGGTATGAAGACGATTTTTTATCCGTGGGTGACACTTGTATCCGATCTGAATTGAGATAGGTATGTGACAGATATTTTTTTCACCCGCGGGTACTCCGATAGGTACTCGATACTTTACTACCGCTATGATTCTAAGTTATGAATAAGTGAAAATGTGTTTATTTTGTGATATTAACTATAACTTGTTGTGATTGTTGAATTTTGCTACTCGATTATCTCAAATATTTGTTGAATATTAATTTTGAATATGTATATATTGTGTTTTACCCATTAAACTAATTATTTTGATGTAGTTTTTACATGTGGAATGACAAATCTGACGGGTACTCGATTCGGGTACGGGTATTCAGTACCCGTCGGGTACCCGACCCGACGAGGCTGAGTACGGGGATGATTTTTTACCCGTGAGTGACACTCGTAGCTGACTCGAACCGAGACAGATATGGGGTGGATATTTTTTTCATCCGCGGGTAACCCGACGGGTACCCGATACTTTACTACCGTTATGATTCTAGGTTGTGAATAAGTGAAAATATGTTCATTTTGAGATATTAATTATG
>VSTD030001019.1:0-13988 GCA_008808055.3 Sporobolus alterniflorus
GTGGGGGGGGGGGGGGGGGGGGGGGGGGGGTTCACCCCCAGCTCACGCGTCGGCTTGCTCATCATGATTCTCTCCACCTAGGATTGGTGTTGCTTTCTGTTGGTCCCTGATGCTGCAAGTAGTCCGCTTTTGTTTTCTCTAGGTCGCGTCGGTGGAGCTCTTATTTCTCCGTGCTATGCTTGGGTTAGCTAAGCTCCTCCTTAGTTGTGCCTCATTTGTGGGTTGATGTAACTGTGAACTCTTCTTCCTCTTAATGAAATACATGCATAGGCATGTTCTAAAAAACAACTTTCATTATTGGAAGTTTGTCTCAAACTCAGTAGATTTTGAATTAGAGCTAAGATTCCTTCAAAATTTGAATTTCAAAGAAATGCATACTTAAGTACTCCCTCCGTCCCCAAATGTTTATTGCCATTTAGTTCATTTTTGTACTAAAAATGACATATTTGGGGACGAATGAAGTATATTCTTCTGGCTAATGCAATTCAACCAGTGTACTAAGTGGGACAATGAGTGATCCAATATGGCCTATAAGCATTTCTCTTTCATCTGAGTGACTTGTACAACCTAACTCCCAAGTTTGAAGAAGATATGGAAATTACAAGAGGGGTAAGCGTTAAGCAATTCCTGGAAATTGTCTTCAGAATCTGATATTGTTTAGCTGTTTTTCAGCCTTTGGAACAATTCATTCCTGGCATCAAATATTTTTGTAGATTTTGTGATGGGAGAAAAACACATAAGGATCAAATGATGTTTTGGGATCAAGGCCAAAATAGACTTAAATAAAATTTCATAAATCCTAGAAATGTTGCAAAGCAGCTTTGAGCCTGAGGAGACTCATTGTTAATAATCCAAGCATTTCTCTTTGTCCAAATCCTCCAGCACATAATTCCAATAATATCCATAGCAGATGGCACATGCAGCTGCCTTTTGATTGATTTTGTTGATCTGTCTATATTGAGCCAAGTCAGGGGATTGATTCCTAGAGCATTCCAACAGTTTTTGGCAAAGGGGTAGCTGAAAAATAAGTGGCGTATCTTCTCTTCTCATTGAAATAGACATAATTCACAGTCATATGTGTCTAGAGCTATATTTTTTCCTTCTTAGTAATCCTCTTGTGTTCGGTCTATTTTTCAAAAGAAGCCAGTAAAATACCTTGTGCTTCCAACAACTTGACTGAATTATTGCCACCGTCTATGGGAAACTTAACAACATTGACTAACTTGTGAGTATTGAAGAATCCTATTGCATTATCTTCTAGGATAAACTTTTCATCACTATTGTAAATTACCTAATTTTAGGCATATTAAGAATAATCAAATATTTGAGACCCTTAATGTGTCGCATGATCTCCCTCTACAAGATTTGTATGCCCTCTTGAATATTGATTTATGTCTATTTCCTTTCTTGAATAGCTACTGAATTGCCCTTTGTGATGAATGAAATTTCTATGTTATTTATATTTACTGTTCTAATTAACACGAACATAGGAAACAATCTTTTCTCTGGTCCTGTGTGTGTGAAGTTATTGAACTGGCCAAACTTCAAGTAAGGCCTCATTTGGATCCACTGAGTTTTTAAGAAATCAGCTTTTAAAAATTGATGAGCCTCCAAACGGGACAGTTTTTCTCTGGTTTTTAGAAACTAGAAACTCAGTTTCTTAAAAACTCATTAGTTGGTCCACCTGAGTTAAAACCAGCTTTTTTGCTAAGTACCTCTTGCCCTTCATTAATTGCATATTATTTCCAACTGATACCACCACATCTTTCTTTTTCTATGAGCAAATTAAATGAGAGCAGACATGTCATTCGAGTTTCTAAAAACTGATTGACAATTTTTAGAAACTGGTCTCCAAACACCCCCACCCAGTTTTTTTAGAAACTAGTTTTTAGAATCTATTTATAGAAACCAGTTTTATAAAAACCCAATGGATCCAAACATGGCCGAAGAGGATTAAAATTCCTCAGTTGAGTTATCAGTTTTTTTTCCTCTTTGGAGATGCATAATGCTCATATGATTTGAATTTATTACACAGAAAGGACAGGGATCCATTATATGATTTGAATTTATTACACAAAAAGGATGGGAATCCATTCAAAACCAGCATAGCACATCCACACAGCCTCACGCGACACCAACAGCATTGCCAACACCTTCAACGGGGCATGTCCCCTCGAAAGAACTTGCACATTCTTCTAATAGTCCAGTAGTTGAGCTCCAGCATTAGGAAAAAAATAAAGTCTCTACAACCAAATTAGTCGGATATATTCTTATTGGGGTGGTAGCAGCAGTAGTTGTTGTGCTAATGACATTGTACTATTTATCTTCATAAAGGATAGTAGGTTCGGTAAGGTATATCTGTCAGAGCTTCCTGATGGAGAGGTAAAAATGGTTCATCAAAAGTTAACGATTATTTTGGTGTTATTATCATTTCTGAGATTGTGATACTGATTTTATTGGCAGCTACTAGATGTTTTGAAGATTGATGCTTTTAACTCAAAAATACCAATAGATGCCCTTCGAGAGATGGTTGTGACCATCATTTCTGAACTAAGGCATCCAAACATACTTGGGAGACTGCAGGCTGTCGCCTGACTAAATTAATCTTTATGCATCATGAAAAAACATGGTCAATATTACTATAATGAGTTCCAGAAAGGAAGCAGCCATATGGCAGCTATGGTGAGGGCTAGACCGAAAGTTGCACCAACCTCTGAAAAAAACTGAACTAAACATGGATGCAATTGGCACACAACAGCTCCCTTACTATCTAATGCTGAAGAAAGGATAGACAATGTGGTTGTTGATATTGAAAGTCGATACAACAAGCATGTTAATGGAAACACAACGCCAAAGTCATCAGAGGATATAGAAGATTGTGAGGTCATTGGTATCATCATGCTCAAAGATGTATTTGAAGAACTACTACATGTAAACTCTATGTGTATCCTTGGGATGGTACCACGAAGCAGCCTCTGCTTCCATCAACATTCCTTTGGTTTTTGTTATCTCTTATGCTATCTCACTTTTATTTTTTCTAATTTTACAGGAGGAGATAGCGGAACACTCTTATGACACGCGTGGCTAGTAATTAATTTTGCGTCCCTGTCATGAAAATGCTGGAGAGGACTCCTTTCGACCACCCATTCGTGCGGGCCATAACCACCGAATAGTCCAAAACTTTCCACTTGCTGCCTACATCCCTGCCTTCGGTCCCATTCGGCCGGGCCATAACCACATAACCATGAGTAATAGTCCAGAACTCATTTTTCCTTTATCTCACTATGCCTGCACGGTTTTTTCGAGAACACGTCTGAGTGTGTGTTTCATTAAGAGGAGAGAAGAGTTTATTACAAGGACGTTGGGCTAAGGAGGCATAGCACTGCACTCGGAGAGACAACCAAGACAAGAACTAGAAAATGGAAAAAAAAACGCCAGAAACACAACCCATGACTACACAAGATCCGACAGATGGATGAAACCGGCCAACTCCCACTGACAACCGACTTGGTGAATCTAATGCACAAACTCAGCGATGCTCATGAAGGCATTGTCGAAGTCATGCTCGTTGCACTCCTTCCACAACAACCAACAAACAAAAATGACTATTGAATCGAAACCCTTTGCCATGCACCTTGCCAATCTTCTTCCTATGCAGCAGCCACCAGTCAGGCATGCAAGCGCTTGGTGATGGAGTGTAGGAGCCAATCCCTGTCGAACGCAGCAACCTGAACCATACTTCCCTAACATAGAAATAGGAGAGAACTAGGTGGTGGGTGATCTCGACTGCCTATGCACAGAACGTGCAGGCATCGCTGTCCTGTAGATTGTGCCGCAACAATTGCTCACCTGTCTAGCAACGACCAAGAAGAAGTAGCCACATAAAAAACTTGGAAGCAGGTGGAGCTCTGGTCTTGCGCAGTTCTCTCGCTCTAGGCAATCCACGCTGGACGATGAAGAAGGCACGGTATGCAGACAAAGCCGAGTACTGTTGGTGCGATGTTAATTTCCAAACGAACCTATCCGGCGTTCCTGCCTTCAGGTGAACCTCGCTGATCCAAGACCAAATCCAGACATATTGCCGAAGAGCCTGAGCTGACAACGATCCGGTGATGTCTCTGATCCAAAGTGAGTTAGGGATCGCTTCCACCAGCGTTCTCTTCTTTGGCGTTTTCTTGTGAATGGCTAAGATGAGGTCCAGAGCCAAGCTTTCAATGGCTGCACCACCCAACCATCGGTCTATCCAAAATAATGTGCAAGAATAATTTCCTACCTATACCATTACTGAAGCGTCGAACATGGCTTGAATCACTTTGTCTTGTTTCCTCGGCAAAGACAACCAGGGACGATCGGGATCAATCCGACCTAGCCAAGCTTACCTTATGCGCAGAGCATACCCAAGGGTGACCAAATCAAGCACCCTGAGACCGCTGAGTTCCTGAGGTCTAGCGACCTTCGGCCAAGTGACTAAACAACAACCTCCACTCGTTGTGTTTGAACCCGTCCTTATTAAAGCCCTCCGTAGCTTGTCAATGGCCTTGTAGATTGTGGGTGCAATTTCCACCGTGATGGCGACATGGATGGGGATCGTCGAGAGGATGGCTTTGACAAGGGTAGTTCTACCAGCATGTGCCATGAGACCAACTTTCCAGGTAGGGAGCCGTTCGGCCACCGCATCGATCAGAGGTTGCAGGTCTGCTCTCTTGAGTTTGTGTATCGACAACGGGATGGCAAGATACTTGCAGGGGAATTGAGTGAGCTGGCACAGAAACAATTGCTGGATCAAGTCAATGTCGCCTTGAGAGCACCTTATCGGAGTGACATGGCACTTTGCTTATGTTGGTGTGCAAACCAGACACACCTGCAAAAGCCTCCAACACAGCACGAGCCAACACAATGTCTTGAGCAGATGGTGTGAGGAACAGGACCAAGTCATCCACACAAAGCGAGAATCTGTGCCGCACGGGTGGGACGTGCAGCGAAGAGAAGAGGCCCCTTGATTCGGCTAGCCTGAAGGAGTTCAGCACTTCCATTGCAAGGACAAAAAAGCAACGGCGAGAGGGGGTCCCCTTTTTGTAAACCTCTGGCATAGCAAATCCAGTTGCATGGTTGTCCATTGAGAAGTATTTTTGTGCTCGTTGTGGAGAGTAAGATTGAAACACAGTTAATCCACCCTCGGGAGAAACCCATGTGTTGTAGCAAATCAAGTATAAAAGACCAGCTGACCGAGTCTAAAGCCTTCGCTATATCGATCTTAAGGAGTGGCGTTGGGCAACTATGAGCATGCAATAGCTTGGTTGTCAAGTGAACCTCCTGAAAATTATCATGAATGGCCCTCCCCTTGATGAAGGCACTCTAGTTGGACGCGACTAATCTTGGCATGAACGGCGCAAGTCTGGTAGACAACACTTTAGCTATCATGAGCTTGACGAAGCTATGGATTAGACTTATCGGTCTAAAGTTCCGGATTTCGGTAGCTTCCTTCATTTTGCGCAAAAGCACCATATAAGTCTGGTTTAGTAGAAAGAAGCTTCGTGAGTCCAGCGCCCAGAAAGCACATAAAACTTGGAGAATGACATACCTTATAACAAAGGCAGTCTGGTAGAAGTGTCTAGTAAACCCGTCAGGCCCAGGAGCCTTATCAGCTGGCATCGCTCTAATGACACTCCAAATTTCTTCTTTTGAGAAACAATGATTGAGTGACTGAAGATCCGCCGAGACCATGCCCAGGAGGCCTAGATCCAGTGAGTGTGAACGATCTTCTGGCATGCCAAGAATGGCCGAGAAGTGTTCCCAGACCGCCTGAGCTTTGACATCTTCATCAGTGATCCACGTACCTTGGTGGTTTAAGTGATTGATATAGTTTTTGCGACCCCAATGACAGGACTGAAGATGAAAGAACTTTGTATCCACGTCACCTTCTCTAAGGAATGTGAGCCGCAACCGCTGCGTAGCAATTGTTCTTTCCAATGAGGCCAACCCTAGGCATTTGAACGTCAACTCTTTGCGCAGATCAGGTTCTTCGAGAGAGAGGTTCCTGTGGTCTTGAGCCTGATACTACACATGCTTCTGGCTCCAACTTTGCAAGGACTTGATCATGCATGCTACAAAACTTGATATCAAGGGATTGACAAGCATCCGCACCCTGAACCTGGTGATTCCATCAAGCCTGCACCACCTCAATGTAACCCAGCAACTTGGGCCAAATAGACTCAAACTGGAACCTTTTCTTGAAAGAGGCATTGACGTTAGTATTTAACAGCAGCGGTGCATAATCCGAACATGAAGAAGAAATGGCACACAGGTGGTTGTGAGGGAAGAGGTCACACCATGGAATGCAAGCGAACACCCGATCGATTTGCTCTAGCGTGGGGTGGTGGCGCTCATTGATCCAGGTATTGAGCCGACCACTAAGATGCAGCTCTGTGAGCTCTACTTCTTGTAGGAAACTGTGAAATATCCTCATAAGCCATCGATTGAGCCGATCATTGCTCTTATCTTGGGCCATGTAAATGAGATTGAAATCGCCTCCGACCAGCCACAGCCCAGACGACCGACTCGAAGCTGGTGGCTTCTCACTTTCACAATGTGGCCCGTAAACGGGTTGTGAGCCACCATGGCGGAACTGCTGGGCTTAAGTGTGGGCAGAAGAATGCATGTGGCTAGCCGACCACTTCTCTTTGTGCCAAGTCTCCATTGCAGGAACAAAAAAATAGTCAAAGCAAGGTCCAATCATACTACGGACTAACTGATCATCGATTGCATTACTTGGTTTCCTGAGAACCGAGGATCGAGATCCTCTCCGACGCGACCATATCAGCGACCACGTTGCGACGTGCAAGGCTATTAAAGCCTCTCGTGTTCCAGAAAACTATGCGTTCACAACCCATATAACTACTTGGGCAACCAGGGGAACGACCACCACCTGACTCGAGCTGGCTGTGAAGAGAGCCTGAATGGCTTTGCGCTGAACCGAGCCAAGCGGTGAGCGGAAGACTTCATTGTAGGCTTGGACTGAATCAGCATCCTGCACAGTACGTGAACGACATTTCGGAGCAAACAAATAAACACGTCGGCACTGCTTGCCGAGGAGCGGAATGTTTTGCTTCTACAAGGCTCCGAAAAACAAAGGTTTAACTGGGGGCACGTATTCGTCTCCTGTGGCTTGTACAGCGACGAGGCGACGTCGACCGGTACACGACGTGTTTTCCGTCACGTATTCACAGGGGCGTTTTCATCCGCTGTGGACACTACTGATCGATCAGAAGGGTTTGGAGCATGAAACGCGGTGTGGAGATTTGATTGGGTAAGAAAATGTGGCCTAAGTATGTTTGGTTGTCCAGATTGTTTATTTGAGAAAACGACGGCACAACTTATAAGATTGTGGAACTAATTTGCAATGGCAAAAAAGAAGACTCCTAAACCCATGCAGGATTATATTGTGTTTAATATTAGCGACTGAGCTTTTTACATTGTGTGTGTTGTCAAATTTTGCTCCATGCTATGCCCCCTGCTACAATATATGATTCAATAATCCTTGCTATGGCCTTAGCTCCTGCTAATTTCTCACCCAAGCTCTGTTTAGTATTCAAAATTGTTTTATCAAATTAGCTGAATTTGGAGCTTCATACAGAATCACAAGGTTGACTCAATGCAAGCAAAGCATAAAGATACACTCAAATACAATATTCTCAACGGGGCATTCTTCCATTGGACAACTAACTTTGAATTCACATTGGCACCAGCACTAAGCTGCATACATACCTGTGCATCTTCTTCCAAATGGGCTCTAAATAATACTGTACCATGTTATCTTTTAGCAGCATCAAAAACACTAATCCCATTGGCTGAGATTGCCTCCAATTAAGGTTTTCCTCGCTTCAATCTCGTCTCATCCCATACCTACTATCCTGCCCACTCGTCATTGACACAGCCTGGCCCGTCCGCGCCTCGTCCGTTGATTCCAACCATTGAGAACGAGAGCCATGGCACCATGCACGCGTACGTTACAAAATCAACAAGCCTATGCCTATGCACTATATTCTCGGTTTCAGGCCACCGCATTCCACTCGACGAGCGGCCACGGCTCCCACAGCTCGGGCATGATGGCGGCGAAGAGGGACTCGGAGAACCCGCCGTGGTCGTAGTCGACGTGGTGGTCGTCGCACTCGGAGTCCACCGAGACGTCCGCCGGCGTCGCGCACGCCCCGCCGAGCACGCAGCTATCGGGCGGCTCCATGCCGACGCACCCGGCAAGGACGTTCCTCTTGTCGTCCTCTACTACCTCCTCCTCGCCACCGACGTTGCAGCAGCTGCTGCTGGCCGTCGCGGCCGCGGCATCGCCGCGGCGTCCTCGGTCCCCCCGCTCCCTCAGCCTCTGGCTCATCTCGTGCAGCTGCGCGTGATGAGTAACAACAAATAATTAGCAACTTGCGCTCGTTGATCATTCACGGAACAGTAGGATCGTTGTTGCTGAATACTATGCATGTTGAGGATAATTACAGTACCTGTGCGACGAGGGCGAGCTTCTCCTGGTTGAGCGACTCGACGCGGTCGTGGAGGGCGTCGTAATTGGACTTGAGCGCGGCGTAGTCGTGCTCGAGCTGCTTGGAGCGCCAGCGGGCGCGCTTGTTCTGGAACCAGATGGCCACCTGCCGCGGCTGCAGGCCGAGCTCGCGCGCCAGCTCCGCCTTCTCGCGGGGCTCCAGCTTGGCGTGGTGCGCCTGGAACGTGGACTCCAGCGACCGTATCTGATCCACCGTGAACCGCCGCTTCCTCTCTCCCCTCCCCGCCGCCGTTCCGCCACCTCCTCCTCCTTCTGGAACGCCGCCGCCGACCCTCCCCGCGAAGAACGACGACTGCTCTGCGTCCATCATCGGCACGCAGAGCTGATGTTGCGGCGGCGGAATGAAGAACTGGTGGTGGTGGTCTGGCTTGTCCATGTCCACCGATCGCTTGTAGCGAGCAAAAGCTAGCTAGCCCCTTCCTCTCCTCGCTCCCGGCGGTCCGCCGGCCCTGTTTTATACCGGTCGCGGCGCGTTACGTGTCCACGTCCGGGGATGCGAACATGTGGCCTTTGTGATTGCGGATAAAGAAAACCGGGCGCGGGGTGGGCCCACGCACTATGACGCCAGGCAGGCAAAGCCGCTTTTTCCCCGCCAAGTGTCCGGAATCCGGCGGAGCCCTGGCCCGTGGCACCCAATGGTTATCCGGCCGCCACGAGATCAACATCCGACACGCGGCGCCGGTGAACAGCACACGACTCCCAGATGTGTTCTTCTTCTCCTCCTCCTTGCTTGCGTTTGCGTGTGGTCTGTCTGCTGATCCCGTGCCGTGCGTCGATCGCTTCGCCTCTCTCGTGCGCGAGTCAAGGGGATCCGAAAGAAGAAATCGTGCGTTGCGGGGGCAGAGATGCATGTACACATGGGGCGCCAACGGGTGGCGGAAAGGCGGGTCGGCCAATGGAGACGCCAGCACGACCGCCGTCACGACGCCAGGTGTGCGTGGTGCTTGTCCCGAACGGGTCGTCGAGGTGGCGCGTCCAATGGTGGCTAGTCGTTTCCACGCCCTCCGTGTCGAATGCGCATCGATCAGCTCGTGTAGGTGCTGAGATAACTAAGGAGGATACAGTAGACGATAGGTTAGCTGATAACCACGACGCGCTAGCTTGTTTGACCACCGCATGCGCGCGGGGGGGGAGGCTTATCTTGATGGATTCAATGAGTAAACTTTTTGGAATCGGCTCATCTGCAGTCGACTGCCCTCTGTCATCTGCGCCCGCAGCAGGCTGGGCCTATGTGGCGGCGGCGCCCGGCGAATACAGAGGACTCAAATTTTTCCCCAACAACAAAAAGGGGATTCGTTCGTTCGTTGCTCCTGGCTTTAGTTTGGCTTCCCCATGCGTGTTCTAGCAGATCAGGCAAGTTGGAAAGCGGTCACCCGGTACAATAAACTACCAATTCCGTTTCGAACTCCCAGGATATTCAGCTTCGTACGCAACGGGTACGTGATAGCCAATCCGGCGCCTCCGCCACAAAGGCGCCAGTTCATTCGTGCCGCGAAGCGCGAATACGGCGCACACGGAGTTCGACTTGATTGGAGCAACAAGTAGAAAGCCAACTCGATAACCCTATCGAAGACTAGAAACCACCACCACGACGATGATGATGGCCATGATTACAAGGCATTGACGAGCTACCAGGACGGTTGGTGGTAATTAAGGGGTATGATTAGTCAGTAAATCGTTCCCGCCAAGAAACGCTCGTTCGTAGCGCGGCCACAGGGTCTCGATTCCGTGCCGGGAAAGGAGAGCCGGGGGCTACTCCTGCACCGGTGCCGCACGCGCGGTGTCGAGCTGCCCGGCACGGGCACGTCACGCTCGGGTCACACGACTCACACCCGGATTAATCGCGGCCTGCCACTGCGAATGTTGTTGTCCAAGCTTTTCTTAGTTGCTTCAGCTGTAAGGTAGTCTAGATAATTTAGAGATGCGCCTTTTGCTTAGTAGTTTGGCGAGTCTCGCCAAAGGGCGTATATGGGTTATTGCACTAAACCGCACTGAAAATCAGAATTTTGAAATCTCATTATCATGGTTGATTCAACCAGATCGCTTTGCGCTGTGCCCTTTCATTCCATTTTCTGTGTGTGAACTCCAACGATGGACTTATTTATGACCAAATTTAATAAATCTGAAAAAAATGGATAGTCTGATTTAGTATTCCAGATATTCCAATTTTGACAGTTTGAGGGTAAAGACCGGAGACAAAGAAATGTGAGGAAACTTAAAGATTGAGTGTGTATGAGGCATGAAAAAGGAGATAGGAGCGTCAAAGAGCAAATGCAGAGGAGATTGAAGTCAGAGGGTGAAGGTGCAAAAATCAAAGTGTTTGATTTGTTAAATCGGAGTATCTGATTTTTTCTGGACATGTCTAATCCGATTATGGATAGAAATAACATTTGTTTTAGAAAGTTTTTTTGTTTCTATGTAAAAAGCTACGTCCTGTTTCCTATAAATACATCGGTCATAGCCGATTGACAACAACTTTAATCAAACTTATACAATTTTACTAAACCATAGTTCTTGATTTACTTTTCGTTTTTCTTCCATTATATCTAGTAGCCGCCACCGCAACCCCTTGGGTTTGTCGCGACTCTTGTTCTCCCTCAGACAGACGCCACTTGGTTGGAGGAATGATGTCCTCGTCGAAGTCGGCGATGCCCCTGTCTGCCGTCTGACTCAACAAAATCGGACTATCCGATTTCCAAAGCCAGAGCATCTGATTTCTCATGTTTCGAGTAGGAGCTTCTGGCTCCCTGTTAGATTCATGTGCCAACACATTTTGACGACTCTGTTAGGGAATTGACTATTTCAACTTACATTACTTTAGTCGTTGCATCAGCTGACTAGGTGCCTGTCGAGGAGAGATATTTTGGGTTACGGCTTTCTTAACATCATAAGGATGGATTTTTACTTGTGACTGTACAACCAGCTTCTGAAACTCAGCTCGGTGATGCAGGTTTCTAATGAGTGTGTAATAGAATGTCGAGTGATTGCGGTATCACATGGAGCAATATTTGTCTAACACGAATGATATGTGCTAGGCCATGGAGAATTTCGAGGAGTAGAAAAATTAGTACAAGGTTTCTCGTCAGCCGGCCCTTTAGAAGAGATTGATATAGAAGATGGTATCATACCTAGGCTGACATTTGTAAACAAAAACATGTTTTTAGAGCACAAGAATGTTATAATAAAGTTGCTTAAAGAGTATATTGATTACTTCACCTAAAATTATCATGAAATGTCCGGACTCAGCTGAGAGTTGGTTGAACATCGGCTTCCAATTAAATCTGGTTGTAGACCTTACAAATAGCCCGCTCAGAGATTTAATCAAATCATTCACGATCGGGTTAAGGAGGAGGTAGATCTGCTATTTGATGTAGGATTCATTCGATCTTGATGATATACAGAGTGGGTTTCCAACATCATATCTGTGGAGAAGAAGAATATAGATAAAATCCATGTATGTATTGATTTTCATAATTTAAATAAAACAACCCCTAGAGATGAATATCCTATATCAATAGCCGATATCATATCCTAGAGGTGTTGTTTTTGAGACATCCGCTTATTTAGAATACTTTTGTAATCAGGTTAAGTACGAAGACATCTGGTTAGGTTTGCAAATTCTGAGTTCCATAGGTGTTAAACATGACGATTGGGGATTCTTTATTGGTTGTTTAACAAAATTTTGGTATTTACCAATTCTTTGATGGGTCTTTAAATGCATATCTTGATAAATATCCAGATATTATTGCTTCTTTCGATAATTTTACTGTGTAGCATGTTTCTAGAGATAAAAACATTGTCGCAAACAATTTAGCACGACAAGTATCATGTTTTCGATCAAATCAAGAAAAATTGTATATTTTGAAAAAAATGAATGTTTCGATTTCTCAAACTGGATGGTCCGATTTTCACCTGATGTAGGGTGTTGAGATCTATTCTGCTAAACTCAATTCAGCACAACCGGATGGTTCAATTTCAAAAACCAGAGTGTCTGAAATTATCAGGAGTTCAAACAATTTAGGTGAATTGACAATGATCGAACTCGATGACACCCTGGTACGTTATTTAGAAAATCTTGGTCATAATATTGTTATAAAAGTAAAGCTTTAAAATATATTGTGCTTGATAATGACCTTTATCACCAAACTATAGATGGATTGTTATTAAAATGATTGTGTTCGGATGAGTTAGGATAGCCACAGGGAAGATTCATGAAAGAATTTGTGGTACACATCATTCAACTCATAAGATAAAATAGTTGCTTCATCGTGTCGGTTTATATTTGCCGACCATGTTAAATGATTGCTTTAGGTATATATTTTATTATAAATTATTTTATCACTAAATAAAGTTCAAACATGACTAGTTTTTTCATATTTGAATAAATATTTTAAATAAAACAAATAATCAAACATAAATTAAAAAGTCAACAAAAAAAGAGAACTGATGGAGTATATAATAAAAAATATAAGAATTAGATAGAGAAAATAATCAAGATATCATCCTATAACCACTCAAATATACAGAAACCTCACAACATTGTTTGTCCAGTCCAAACTCCAGGTCTGCACGTCAAACCACACTCAACACCGATCAGCAACTAACCATATATAGACATCAGTTGTTAGAAGTGGAAACAGAGCCCCCTAAAACCCATATAGCTCAACAGTACAACACTTAAATATATTGTCTGCATTGCCGGCCAATAAGCCTGCATTGCTCTGGAAGCAAGGAGCAGAGTACCTGCCCCTTGACACGGCAAAGCTCACCATCTATGCCACAGCCATTGTGAGTGTTTGCACCAGGTTTAAGCTTGACTGACTTCACCTGCGTCGATATCAAGCCAGCGTTAAGATCAAGACAATATTCTTATAAAAGAAAACAAAAGCTTCTGTTGTGGCAAAACGATAAATTAGTTCATAGTCTAAGGAAGATTTCAGTGGTCCAAGACCAGACAGTATTTTAAATTTAATGAGACACGGACCAAACAGTAGACATGCATCGCAAGCCAATTACAGGTACCAGGGCTCCATTCTGTTTGATTCTAATTGATGAACACAATGCAGCATTGCAAACAGCTACCCTATATAGGAACCTAAAGGTCTAAAACTGAAGCCCCTTCAAATAAATGTGATCATTCACAAGTTGACGCTAAACCATATTTGGTGACGGTGCAGCTTAAATGCTCTTCAGAACCTCTAAGTAGATAAGTCAAAATACTCTGAGCTCTACAGGAAAAAATATTCTCAGCCAAAAGTCAAATGAAAGAGACTACAGAAACAAGAAAATGAACTGAGGAACAAGTCAGAGATGGAAAACAACTAGAGCAAAGAACGAAGTTAAAATACCTTTACATATTCCACATAGGGTAAAGAAAGATGGCGACCAAATTGCAGAAGTATGAAAAATCTCAGCAACTTCC
>VSTD030001020.1:0-13987 GCA_008808055.3 Sporobolus alterniflorus
GAAACACAAATCAATTTAATTTATCAATCGAAAGTATTATACATTGTTTTATTTTGAAGTCAAGAATCTAACCCTCCTCATTCCTCAAATTTTTTGGATTTCCGCAATACCAACTTTACAAATATTACCCACTATGCCATTGGTTATGTTGTCAAAACATTTTTTCTTTCTTTCCGATCCGTACAGCTCCCCACCCGACACCTCCACAAGCCGATGGAGAACTATGGCGGCTAGGGTTCACCGCCGCGTCCGCCTTGAGTCCAGGACCGACACCGCTGTCGTTCCAAGGACCGTAACCATCCGTGCCGGAGGTCTGCTCGCCTGGAGTCCTGGACCGACGCCGTCGTCGATCCTCCGCACCGGCCTACTGCTCGTATGCTGCTTGTTTCTCACGAAGCCCATTGAGTCACTGTAGCAGCGGCATTGGTTCTTTGACTTGAGGAGGACTGGAATGCATATCTGGTCCGTGCTGATGGCAATCATCTTCTAGAAGCAGCTCAAGCTGTCAAGCCAGGGGAGGAAGAACCACTCAACCGGTTGGTGAATTTGTCAACTACATTGCAGTCGATGCATATCGGCTCAGAGACTCCATCAGTTGGACTCAGATGAAGAAGGCGTATGGCGCATCGATGTACTGGATGTCCCCGATTAGTCATGACTAAGCCAGTAAGGTTTCTTCCTAAGGTTCTCACGATGATGAGTCAATACAAGGTGTCATTAGATCGTAGAAAAGTTTCTTCTAGAAGATGAGATCAAAGAGGAAGATGTTAGGACGGTACCTTCTGATGACTTTGACATCCAAATTCAAGTCCAGCATTGGAAATTTCAGCCGGAGCGTAAGTGGAGCTGATCTGTCAGAGAATGAGGTTAACATGAACATCATTCATGATAACATAGCAAATAGTTTGATTAATGAATGATAGTTTATACATGGTCGAGTCATTGTGTGAACCATATTACTTTTTTAATCCATATATCTTTTGTAATAATTATATAAGTCATTTTCTATTTTATGAGCTATATGTGTAGAATATTGAATAATGGAAAAAATATCTTTTCAAAAATGATCATCTATGTGTGCATTCGATCAATTAGCATACAAACAGTCTTACATGGCCTAAGGGGCATAGCAGAATCCACAGTTGACTGTTGTTTCAACTAATAAACAACTTCCAACTTTTCACAATTGTTAGCTCACAACTGTTTTTCCACTACTGACAACTAGAATCAGATTTTCAGAAATATACAGCTGAACCAAACACACCATATGTCTGGTCAATAAAAAAAATTCTTCATGATCATCCCTGACACGCCATGCATGAAGTTTGTCAAGATTAAAAAAAGGGCATACTAGAGAAAAAGCAACTGGCATAAACTAGGATATATGTTTTTTGCGAAAGCTTGCGTGTCAATAAACATAGCTACAAACCAAAATTGCCTAAGGGCGATGGCAAAATATCGGCCATATTTTTTTTAAGGGCGATGGCAAAATATCGGTCGTAGCTTTCAACCTTGTCTAGTTAGAAGTTGGAATTACCTACTTGGGCCTCCATTCTTTTTTGGAGCTCGGGAGTTGGCTTGCTAGTACTTCCTTATTCTTGTTGACCTCCTTCAATGATTTTAGCTCCTTCTCTTTGCTCTCTTGATTTCAAAGTTGTTGCATCCTCCTCTTTTTAGTATGAGATAAGCCAGTAGGGCACCACCTCGGCTGCATATACTCGGAGTTCAAACTCTTGCTGCTAGCTCCATAATCAAGAATCTTGTAGTCAACTTGATCGTTGATAGTTATATCCATACTCCCAATCTTGATCACGTTGCTCACATAACCCGATCAATGAGAGCAAGATCGGTCATGTTTCATAGATAGCACTGCACTACCCTTTGATGACCGATCTCTTGACTCGGTCTTTTGATTCACATATTTAGACAAAAGATAATCAAAGGTCGGTTTAAAGTTTTTCTTTTTACCTTTTACCTTCACTTTAACCACCTTCCACTCATCTACTTCGGGGTTCTTTGGCTTGAGCATATTTGGCCGACTCATCATAGTTGGACCGATCTGACCGGTCGGCTCTATGTGTTCTGCTGAATAGAGCTCCGATCTTGCTTCAAGTTGCCGACTTGCCCCGCGAGTCCAGAGGCCTTTATTGTGATCTTCAATACGTCCTTGCCATCAGCATCCTTCTCTAGCATCACTTCCCTTGACCAAATCTTATCCTCACAGCTCTTGGGCCTTTCTTCACCAATGATCACTTTTTTGCCTTTAGTCGTTTCGGCTTGTTCGGGCCGAAGCAGCACCTTTGCACCTTGTAAATCAATGGCGTTGATGGGAAATAGATCATTGTCCACCTGTATTTGCTTGATACATAATTGACCCTCATTAATAGCCAATTGTATTTTTCATCAAAATACATTGCAATCCTTAGTAGAATGAGAATTATGTCACTTACAATAAGCACATTTTTTTAAATCTTCAATCGGCAATATAGTATGGGACAACTTAAATTTTTAGATGCTCAGTAATCCATCAAATATTTTATCACACTTCGAGACATCGAAAGTAAATTTCATCTCGTCTCACCGATTTCTATGAATCAGCTTGAGAGAAGTGCAAGTATGTGCCTTATCCTTAGATGACCATGCAAATTCAGCAGCATATACATCACCACTCTCATCATCCGATGTATCCACATTGTTACTTAAGAAGTGCGTGTTAGAAGGATCAGATTTAGACTTGGCAATCTCTTTACTTCGGTTTCCTTGAGCCAAAGCCTTATCTAGCACTTGATTAACTGAAGTAAAAAGATGGCCTTCTAATTTCTCCTTAACATAAGAGCATAAGCCATTAAACGCTAAATCAGCCAAGTCCTTATCAGAAATTGTTAGACTAAAACATAGGTTTTTTATGTCTCTAAACCTTTTGATGTAATCAACAATGGACTCAACATGTTGTTGTTTAACCGATGTTAAATGAGAGAGTTTAAGCTCATTCTCCCCGCTATGAAAATGATCATGAAATCTTTGCTCTAAATATACCCATGTAAGAATAGAACTCGGTGGTAGAGCAGAAACCCATGAAAAAGCAATGCCAGACAATGACAGGGGGGAAGCCTAACTTTTAAATAATCAGCCAAACTAGCCTCACTAATTTGTGCTAAAAATTGACTAACATGTTCCCATGTAGTCCTATTATCCTCCCAAGTAAATTTAACAAACTCGGACACTCTAAATCTAGGAGGATATGGGTAAGAATCATAAATCTCAGGATATGGTTTGTGATACGCACGAGTTCAGACTGTTGGCTCCATACTGT
The DNA here is from genome assembly GCA_008808055.3 of Sporobolus alterniflorus. Taxonomy (NCBI): domain Eukaryota; kingdom Viridiplantae; phylum Streptophyta; class Magnoliopsida; order Poales; family Poaceae; genus Sporobolus; species Sporobolus alterniflorus. The sequence goes on from VSTD030001020.1 coordinate 3,314, forward strand.
AATGCTCAGGTAGCATCTTAGTCAATTATTCGTGAACATACTCAAAAGAATACCGTGGTGGGTCTTAAGCATGGGATGAATTCCCCTTGAAATTAGGGGCCGAATAAGCATAGGCACTTCGGCTAGATGGAGCTGAAGTTGCTACACCACTAGTCTCCACTTGGTTGGGTGCACCTAGAATACTACTGATCTCGACCGAATTAGCGTAATTGCGGCTATCTTGAGAATTATTATAGAAAAAACTAGGCTCAATCAGTATAGCATTAGGTTCGGCAAATTCAATTTATTTTTTAGTGGTTTCATCATTCACATGTACCATTGCAGAATGAACCTTGCTATCTAGGGCACTTTCTAATCGGCTGTCAATATGTTGGGACTAAATAGCCAAAGGATATCGAGTCCCGAACATGAGAGTGTGTAACGAAGGTAGTGGTTGGAGGTGGCGAGAGGGGACAGTGACAGTAGAATGCAAACTGTGACTGTTCCTAGGTGTCCCATCAATGAGCACCTGGGGGTCTATTTATAGGGTTAGTTTGAACTGAAAAGCATCACCCTCACCTTCAAGCGTTAGTTTGGCAGAGCATGCTTCAGCGAGCTGACGATTTTTTGATTTTTGATTTGATGGGTCACCTTCGTGCAACTTTGTGATTTGAATCGAAAAGCGTCACCCTCGCCTTCGAGCGTTAGTTTGGCGGAGCAAGCTTCGGCAAGCTAACGATTCTTTGATTTTTGGTTTGATGGGTCGCGTTCATGCGACTTTGTGATTTGAACCGAAAAGCGTCACCCTCGCCTTTGAGCGTTAGTTTGGCGGAGCAGGCTTCAGCGAGCTGATGGTTCTTTGATTTTTGGTTTGATGGGTCGCCTTCGTGCGACTTTACGATTTGAACCGAAAAGCGTTGACCTCGCCTTCGAGCGTTAGTTTGGCAAAGTAGGCTTCGACAAGCTGACAGTTCTTTCATTTTTGGTTTGATGGATTGCCTGTGTGTGACTTCACGATTTGAACCAAAAAGCGTCACCCTCACCATCGAGCGTTAGTTTGGCGGAGCTGACTTTTTTGATACTCATATTCCGTTGGAGATTTTTATGCTTAGCCCCTTGCATTTTGGGGTTGCTTCTTTTTTTCATTAGAGGTCTTATTTTCTGAGCCCTTTGTGTTTTGGGGTTGCCTCTTTTTTCATCGGATGTTTTTATTTTGAGCCAATGAGCGAAGGTTGCGATAATGTGCCTTCGATCGTGGCTTTGGCTTAGCAGGTGTAACAATTTTTGTCGAATGCGGAGCTATCGCTGCTTGTGATTTTGATAGTGGTGATCGACATTTTAGGGGAAGGAAGCTTATATTAGTGCTTCGGGGTTACAAAGGCTCCACCTCATTAAAAACCTCACACCCTCGCGGGCTTCCCCTGTGAGGAAAAGAGTATGAGCCAAAAGAAAATAAATGCATGGGTTGAAAACTAATGATGAAGGCTCATTTATATGTTACTAGTTTTGCGCCTTACAAATTTTCTAGATGTAAAAACAACGGAGATTGTCTGCATTCCATGAATGCTCCAGCTTCGGTCCTTGAGGATCTGCGAGGCGGTAAGCCCCTGGTCTTGTCTTTTCGATGATCACGTACGACCCCTCCTATTTTGACTCGAGCTTGCTAGAGCTCTCCGTGCAAGGGCTCCGTAGAAGGACTAAATTGCCGACATCAAAATCTCTTTTCTTAATTTTCGGTCTTTCCAGGACTTTGTCTCATCTTGATACTTCTGCAGATTTTCTACTGCTTTGAGACTTTCTGACTCTAGTAAATCCTTCTCCTCTGCTTCGCTTGGGCATGGTGGTACCTCTGCTGTTGTGCGTAGACTTTGGTGCTTGATTTCTTCTGGTAACATTGCCTCAGCTCTGAACAATAATTAGAATGGCGTGAAGCTGGTGGCTCTATAGACTGTTGTGTTGTGGCTCCACACGACCCTAGGCATGACTTCCGCCCATTTACCCTTCTTTTCACCTTTGAGTATTTTCTTGATGGCCTCAAAAATCAAGCCATTAGTCCACTCGACTACTCCGTTCGACTGCAGGTGGTATACGGATGTGAAGGAGACCTTCGTTCCAACCTAATGGCAGAAATCCTTGAACATGGCACTATCAAAATACTTGGCGTTGTCGACTGTAATTTGATGTGGAACTCCATAGCAACAGATGATGTTCTACTAGAAGAACTTTTGGATGGTGGCAGAGGTTATATTGGTAACAGGCTTCGCTTCAACCCATTTGATAAAGTACTCCACTACGACTATAGTGAAAGTGTAGTTTCCTTGTGCCGGTGTAAGTTTACCAATGATATCGATGCCCCATCATTGTAGGGGCCAAGATAGGGCAATCAACTGCGAAGGCTGCGTGGGAGCCTTGGAGTGATGGAAGAATTTCTGATAGGCTTCGCAGGTTGATACTACTTTGGCTGCATCATCAATCATTGTCGACCAATAAAACCCTTGCTGAAGGACCTTAGCTGCTAGGGCACGGGCACCAATGTGGCCTCCGCAAATTCCTGCATTGACTTCCTGGAGTGTTTCCAGGCCTTCGGCTTTGTTGAGGCACTGAAGGAGAGGTCCTGAGATGAAAGTTTTGTATAGTTCATTGCCAACTATCTGATAATCTTTCGCTCACCGCTGCATTTTGGTTTGCTCATTTTTACCGTCTGGCTCATAATAGTGGTGAAGGTAAGCCATTAGCGGAGCTCTCCAATCTTCCCCTTCGATGATGTTGATGACCCTAGGCTCTGGTGGGACTGTCTTGACTGATGCATCTTCAAGCACAAGAAAAAATACATCAGCAGGCATCGGGGTGTTGCGGGCAGCAGCCTTCATGAGTGCATCAGCTTCAAAAATTCTATTTTGCTCAATGTATTCTACTGTGAATCCTTTGAAGTAATTCTTTATTCTTCTAACAAGGCCTAGGCACTTCTTGAGGGTGGGCTCCCTGGAAATACACTCTTTTTCTATTTGTCCACCAACGACTTTAGAATCGGTGCAAAGGATGCATCTCTGGACCCCAATGGCCCTTCACTTGCGGAGCCCCATCAATATGACCTCATATTCTGCTATGTTATTAGTGCACTTATCAGCTTCGTTGTTGAACTGTCTCCTTGTTGCGTAGCGCAGCTTGATTCCTGAATGTGAAATGAGTATGGCTGCTGCTCCGGCTCCTATTGCCCCCCCAAGCTCCATCGCAATAGACCACCCATGGTGTTTCAGGCACCTCGCCCTCTTTTGCGGAGCTAGGCTTTGTCCATTCTGCCACAAAATTAGCTAAAACTTGTGACTTTATTGCGCTGCACTTTTCGAAGACGATGATATATTCTAACAGTTCCATTGCCCATTTACTGATTCTTTTGGAGCTGTCTCTGTTACTGAAAATGTCGTTCAATGGATGATTGGTTAAGACTTTGATTTTGTGTGCTTCAAAGTAATGTCAGAGTTTTCGTGAGCTCATAATGACCGCGTAACAAATTTTTTCCATCTCAGAATAGAACTTCTTAGATACTGTGAGGACCTCCGACATGAAGTACACCGAGAATTGTTGCTTCATTGTTTTGTCCTTGTGCTTGATTTCCTTCTCGACGACCAAGGCTCCACTAACTATAGAGTGTGTGGCGGAGACGTACAGGATGAGAGGCTGCACCTGTTCTGGACTCGACAGTGTTGGTAAATGCTCAAGGTAGAGTTTCAGATCATCAAAGGCTTTCTGCTACTCCATTCCCCAGTCTACTCTTGCGGAGCCCCATAATATACTAAAGAAGGGGAGGCTTCTCTCTGCCAGTTTTGCAATGAACCTGTTGAGTGCTGCTATGTGTCCTGTCAGCTTCTGTGCTTCTTTTTTTGTTTGCGGAGGTTGCATTTGGAGAATTGCTCTAATTTTGTTGGAGCTGGCCTCGATATCTTTAGTGGCAACCAGACGACCCAATACTTTGCCTCGCATTACTCCGAAGACACACTTCTCTGGGTTGAGTTTGAGGTTGGCTTCGCGTATATTGGCGAAGGTCTTCGTTGGGTCAGAGATGTACAACTCTTTCTTTTTGCTTGCAACTACGATATCATTGATATAAGAGAGTACATTTCTACCGACTTGGTCATTTAATGCTGCCTTCATCATTCTACAAAATGTGGGGCCTGTGTTGTGCAGCCCCTTCGGCATTCTCATGTAGCGATATGTGTTGTGCAGCCCCTTCAGCTTAGGATTCCTCTCTACCGCCTCTTAGAGAGTGTCACCGCGAAGCCAACCCGTAAGAGGCTGCAAGGTGGGGATGGCCGGTCAGGGGGTTTAGCCGACCGGCCACCCCCTAGGCCCACTGGTCAGAGACTTTTGCACACTACCTCCTCGTGTCAGGTACACCCTCGGGGTGACACTTATTTTTGTGGAATTTCAAATTTCTTTTTAATTTCTTGAAATGCTCCAATTTGACACCTATGTTCCTGAAATCAAATAAATATTAAAATCGTGGAACTAGGCTAGTAGACAAGGTGAATACATGGTGATTTTATTCATTTACTCGACATGTTGACGCATGAAATCGATGTTTTATGAGCGCCAACAATATGCTAAACCGGTCTGACCGGTGTGAGTCGGTTTAGAAATCTAGAAACTTTTAAATCTCATAACTTTCTCATCCGGAGTCTTATTTAGGCAAATAAGATATGAAAATTGATTTACTTGATGAGCCCTACACAATGGAGCAATAAAACTAGCCATATAAATTAATCTAGTAGATCCGTCGAACTGGTTTGGATTACTGGTCTAGCCGGAAGAATTGCAACCCTGTCAATTTTGGTCGTCAACAATACCAAAGGTTGTACGATGGTTTAAGCAAGACATGCTACACTGAACAAGTATCCCCCCACCATTTTTCGCATTGCCATCTACCGTGCCCCCCCCCCTTGGCCCATGAAATTTTTTGAAGAGTGGATCTGTCATCTGTAGACCGTGGACGACCTGCTAATTTGTTGCTGCTTGTACTGCCTGGAGCGGAAGCCCTGAGGATGAAATGATGACAGCTCCTAGTGAGGGGGCACACTGGCTGCTCCCATTGCCCTCGGTTCACTTCTTTCATTGTTCACTGCACCAAGCACGCCTCAGATCGGAGGAGAAACTTCTTGACTAATGTTTGTGAATTTGCCTAATCGGCCCTTGCTCCATTTCCCATCTAGCTTCGCCACTGCATATTGTTGTTTTCATGACTTAAGGACCTGTTTGGGACGGCTCAGCTTCACAAAATTAAGCTTAGTTTTAAAATTGTTTGCCAAACACATCTAACTTCATCAACTCAGCTTCATAAAAATTGGTGAAGTTGATCCCAACTTCACGGTTTTTTTTGAAGTAGCAAAAAAGGTGCTTCACAAATAGGCAATTTGAGCTTCATCGTGAAGTTGTAGATTAATTACCCGCAATTGCCACCTATTACACAAAAAATGCTTCATTTCTTTTTTCCCACCCCTGTGCAAGGCTAGGCGTTCTGTCTCTTGTTCTGTCTCTTCTTCATTCCCGAGTGCCAGGGTTCTGTTCTCCTTCCGTAGGCCAGCCGCAATCCCCATGGCCACCCCATCGGAGGTCGTCGGTGATGAGAGCGGCAGTGAAACGGCAAGATCGGGCGACCGAGATCCTATTCCCACCCGGCTTTGTTGCCGATTCATTGTCCCAAGCACCCAGAGCAGCCATGGCCGAGATGTGGAGGTGGGCGGTGGGTTTGCAGGCCCTGGCACCGGCAGGCGCGCTCCGGGCAGGGGTGCCCCTTGGCAGGAACGGCCAGACACTGGCGGCCGTGAATTGGGCTTCAGCGCCGCTCAACAAGCACGGCTGGAGGCGGCCACCGACGGCATGGGCTTGGCAGGTGTGGCCGGACGCGGCATGGGTGTGGCCGGGGCGCGTCATGGGAGATAGTGGTGCTGGTGATTTCTTGCGCTTGTAACATGTTCGACTGATGAAAAATCCCAGAACGGAATTGCTCTTCTGCAGTAGAAACGTTATTTGTGCAGCTTGTACATGGGGAGGGAATATCAATCATGTGACTTGTACAGATAGGATGATTATATCTAAATGATTGCATCTAGACAATGGTCCGCAGCCGTTCATGGATGAAAAGGAAGAAAGATTAGACTGACACCTTGTTCTAGCTCCGAGTTGATGCGACTTCCAGCTGCTTGGTGCCCTTTTCATCATTCTTCTTCTGTTGAACTAATAACTAGACTGTTCGGATGCTTCTGAAAAACTGAAAGTTCTAATTTCCACTAAAAATCAGGACCGTGAGCTTGGAAGCAGTGACATCGACTTTGATCATGTGGATCGTGACGAAGATTACGAACCCATGATACCGGAAAGGTACAACAAATATGTAGTGTCATTAGATAGATCCACTCCATTATCTAATGCGTCAACTATGAACAATTTCCGTGATGAATTAGCGACGACTATTTCCCAAGGATGGAACTAGTATGTTATTATGTACTAGTATATTGACACTCAATTATGTAATGTGTTGGACAATGTTATTTTTTTGATGATATCCATGCTTACCTCTTAAATTTTCTATAAAAATTATTACTATTTCTCAATAAAATTGATGCTCAAAACTTTATTCTCTAATGAAAATAGTATATAGAATAATACTTCTATAGTTAAAATCATCATAACATCATTCTGTGGGCATACGGGGCAATTCCCACCAAAATTTCATTTTCGTTAAGCTAAAGTTGGTTTGACAGCCAAACAGAACCATCAACTTCACCAACTCTGAGAATGAGCTGCTCTATGGTGAAGTTGATGAAATTGAGCTAAAGTTGGTGAAGATGAGCAGTCTGAAACATGTCCTAAGATCCAACTATTTCCGTTCATCCATTTCAGCTTCAACACTAGCCGCTTTGAACAAGTGTAATTTTTTATTTTGACCCTTTTAAAAAGCAATTGTCACACATAGACCCCCGAGAAAACTTATTCCATATCTAAACCTGACGTTAGGGTGCCAGGGTAGCTAGAGTCATTGGTGCGCTGCACGGCACCATCTATGGTGGTGCCCTAGGGGCACACGTGGCAACCGGTGCCGCGCCACGGTAGACAGGAGCGCTGGCGCCCTTGGGTCATAGTAGGGCACCAGTGAGACTGGCGCCCTTCGGGGCATAACAGTTCACCCCGACCCCTTTCTTCCTCCTCTCCATTCTTTCTTTCTTCTCCTCCCTCTCTCTCCAGTCGCGCCACCACCTCCAGTGATCTACCGGTCCGACCATCGAAGGTCCATTTTCCCTCCATCAAACTCTCCCCCAAGGTATACTCCCCCTCCTCCCCAACTTATTTTAGTAATGCACCTTTGTTTTTGCCCTAGATTTGAACAAAATCCCCTAAGTAGTGGTTAGGGTGATTTAAATTGAAATTTTGTAGTTGTGATTTTTGTGTGTTTGTATTAGAGTCTTAGTTTACTTAGTAGTTCACTTGTGTGGTAGTTTAGTGAAATGTGGTATATGGTTAAGGATTGATAGTTAGTTAGTGTTCAATTTTTTATATTATGTTAGTTTGTGTTGTAGTTAAATTTGATACTATTTAGGTTAATTTGCTGCATATAGGTGACAAATACTATCTAGGTACCATTTTTAACCTGACACGTAAGGTTATTTTGTTGGAGTAATATTTTGAAATTGATGATAAATTTAATTTTGCATAATTGTAGATGGCCACTTTTATTATGGTTTATCATAGTGGAGTGGTAATAACCAATGAGATTGGTAGTTATGAGTTTGTTGGAATGAAGAATGAGACATTTTTGTTGAACGAATTTCTGACACATGCAAGGGTGGTTCATTTCGTGCGCGAGCGGTTGGCTTGGATGGATGAGGGTTGTGAAGTCCGGTTTGAAGGTCAAATTGATATCGATTCGAGCAATGGCCCCCGGATGAAGATGATGTTATCAGTTTGTGATAAGAAGGAGTGGACATCTTATGTCGGTGTCGTGATGAAGTCAGAGATCCAATGGATAGAGATGGTTACAAGAATGGTTGCCCAGAACAATGTTGGTGATGAAAGTTCTCGGTCACCGACTTTGCCCGAAGCGGTTGATGAGTGACATGTCAAATGTGGCATCATGCTTACTCAACTATTGCAAGAAACTCAGGCCAACACTGATCCAAAGGAGCCCCCATTCGTTGGCAATAATGAAACAGTGTTGAACGAGGAACCTGTATGTGGAAGTGTAGGTGTTGGTGATGTTGCTGTCGATACGGGGTTCATTTCAGGTGTGGATCCTCAGCCAATTGCTACTGGATTTGCCCTAGATGTTGATCCATCTTTCGTCGAGCAAAGTTCATGCCAGAATACGAGATGGTGTTTGGGGATGAGCGTGCGAAGAACTCAGTCGATGATCGACCAATTCCTTAGTTAAGTAAAAGGGACAAGGCTCTGTTACAGTGAGCGTTGGCGAAACATGCTCCTAAGATGTCAGATTGTCAGGACTTAGTCAAGCACATCGGGTTGTAGCTGATGGTCTTCGGTTCGATGACAGTGTGCCTCTCATTAATCATGACAATGTTATTATACAGAAGAGTATTATATTTAAGACCATGGAGGCGATGAAGATTTGGCTGGTGGAGTATGCAATGTTCCATCATCATCCTTTTATGGTTAAACATTCAGATGAGAATAAGCACTATGTCTTGACTTGTCATCGTGGTTGTCCTTGGACAGTTCGCGCTAGGAAAGGAAAGGATTGCAGTTGGAGGATAACTAGTGTTGTCCAACCTCACACTTACTTGACGAATATGGATGATATGAACCACGCCCAACTATCGTCCAGATTCATCTCATAGACTAGTCAACATCATTAAGAATTATCCATTATTGACAGTCATGGCATTGATTGAAGTAGTTATGGTTGCATGGGGATACTATGTGAAGTATGGTAGGGCATGACAGCCAAAACACCGTGCACTAAAGCTCATCTGAGCAGAGGCGTACGAGCGTTTATCAGTCATGTTACATGCTATGAAGGCAAAGAACCCATGAATGCATTTCGAGTATGTCCCGAAACCTGAAGTAATCGGGCTGTAGGGGAGACAGTATTTCCTTCATGTATTTTGGACATTTGGACAGTGCATGAAAGCATTCAAGCATTGTTGTGATGTATTATCTATTGATGTCATGTTCTTGACGGGGAAGTATGAAGGTACAATGCTTATTACAATTGGCATCAATGCAGACCGTCAACTGGTGCCTCTAACTTTTGCCATCTTGGAGAACGAGAATAGCGGTAGCTAGGGTTGGTTTTTTTGCCTGGTTCAGATAGTGGTTGTTGGTCCATGACGTGAGATTTGTGTAATCTCAAACAGGCATGCCGGAATCCTTAATATTGTACGTGAGGTCATACCCAACCACTCCTGTGTTCATCATTGCACATGACACCTAGCCCAAAATCTTATCAAACATAATGACATTAAGGAGAATTTTAAACTCTTTGAGAAGGTGTGTTGGCAGACCGACGAGAAAAAATTCAAAAAAATTAAAGGATCTAGAGATGAGAACAAATGAAAAAGTTAAAGAGTTTCTAAAAGGATTGATCGATGAGTAAGAGAAGTGGGCACTGACTTATGACAGGGGTGGCAAGCGTTGTGGGTACATGACAAGCAATATAGCGGAGATTTTTAATAGTATCTTGAGAGGAGTTCGATTGTTGCATGTTACAACGATAGCGTCTTTCACATTCTGACTATGTGGTCGCACCGAACATTTATCTAGATACCAAAAGATATGAGGCCCGCGCGTAAGGTATGCATGCAACTTGCTTTGACATTCAAGCCCGGAAGTACAAGGTCTTTGAAGGCGGAGGAACGACATCCGACGATGAACACCATGGGGCTAAGCAGTTCACGATGAATCTATTGGAGAACACTTACACTTGTGGTATGCCATAGTTGACTCATGTTCCTTGTTTGCACATTATTGTTGTGTGCAATCGTCTTGGTCGGAATTTTTACGTGTCCTCCTTTTTGGCTACCTATAACACTTTGGAGCCGCTGGTTCACACTTGGTCTCCTCGTTTTGTCCCATTTTTGGATGAAGAGCAATGGGAGCCCTACCATGGTCCTAGATACATGGCTGACAAGGCCATGATGTGGAAGAAGAGGGGGCCCTAGAAGGCGCACTCGGTACGCCATGGAAATGGATCGAGTGAAACCAGGACGTTCAAAAAGATCAGAGGCGAATAGTGAATCTATGGAGGATATGCACAAGATTTGTTGCTCTAAATGCCACAAAGCCGACCACAACTGATGAAGATGTGAAGAGAACGTATGCACTTAGGATATAATGCATGTCATTAATTTACTTTCGATTCTGTTCATTTTTTACCTTAATGTATGTGTTCCGTATTGATATATTTAATTACACTCAATCCATTGTTTATTTTATCTATGCTATTTTAACTCATTGTTTGAAACTTGGCAGGAAGGAGCCTCCGTATCTGATGCTGGAGGAGGAGTACAATAAGGACAACCGGGCTCGCTACATTGAGGCGGGGCAGGTAACTAAGATTGTAATTTTTTACATTAACATTGGTTCGTGAAGTGTGCAAGACTAACAAACATTGTTTTATGTCGCTTTTAGGTTCTTTCATCCCCCCATCTCAGGGCCCACGACGGGGCCACGGTGATGGTTTTCGAC
>VSTD030001021.1:0-13986 GCA_008808055.3 Sporobolus alterniflorus
ATGAGGGCCAACTTTGAGGAGCTTTGCAATGAAGACAAGATTTTGGTGTTCTTCAAGAAGCTGCTTAACGAGTGGAAACAGGAGCTCGATGATATGTCAGAGCTGGAGAAGCGGACAGCAAAGGGGAAGCAGATGGTTGCAACGTTCAAGCAGTGCGCGCGGTATCTCAGCCCCCTTTTGGAGTTCTGCAGGAAGAAGGTGAGAATTCTTTTGTTGTCATATCCTATCAAATGCTGTTTAAATTGTGTTTTTAATTAATTTCATTTAAAATTTAAGCAGGCGGACAAAAATCTGAACTAATAGATTGAGTCGGTAGAATTAATTGAAATTTGGAATAGCATGGTTTATCAGGGAACTCTTGATTATGGTTAATTAGTTGATGTGATACCTGATTATAACAATTTAGGACTATAGGCTGGTTGTATTTTGATTAGAAAGAACAGTAGCATGGAATTCGTATTCCGCAACAGCACCTTGCACCTTGCGATAAGTCAAACAAAATCTTATTTGTATTTTCACATTTTCAACAGCCATTTGAGGTCATCAATGTTACTAAATGAAGAGTATACCATAGGAAGAGGAACTTATAAAGGTGATTTTATATTCTGATAGATTGATAAGTTGGTATGTCAAGTTGAAATAAAATCTTTCTATGATTCTTAGGCCAGAAGCTTAGCGCCTACTACCTCCGTTCTAAAAATGATGTCATTTCAGACAACCAAATTGGTCTGCACCTAGTTAAACTTTTGCTATCCTAAACGTCAACATTACTAGGCTGGAGGGAGTTGCATTCTAATTTGTTTCAAAGATATGCACAGTATTTTTTATGGAAAGTACAATATACAGTATTGGAATATCTACACACATCATGGAAATCATATGTGAAAGTTGTGCCCCGTTTCTCAATCAGTGTGATGATGTCTACTACCTAACGTATGCCAGTACTTCTGAGTGTGTCTAAAGTTCATTTTGCATCTGTTTGCATGTTTGTTAAACTCCTCAGGCATGTGTATACACAGTAAATTAGTCCATCCCAAATATTTGGAGTGACTATTCTCACAGTCAAGTTTACTAAAATGATGAATGAAACTCTTTGAAAATTTTGGGGTGCAGGGACTTGACTATATTCTCATGTCAAATTTGAAGCCCTAACTTGACGAAAACAATTTTCTCTACACACTGATTCCCAGCTGTTCATTTGTGTTTGTTGTAGCACAGATTCTGGTTCTGGCTTAGTGGCTAGTATGCTGTGGCCCCAAAATAATTGTTAGATAAATCCATGCATAGGATATTGTACTGACAATTCAGCTGAGCTTTCAATTAAATTCTGGTTCTTGGTTGTGATTCATTACAATACAACTGTATTCGTTTTCCCTTCTGCAAGGCATAAGTTCACCTTCTCCTTAGACCACTCTGATTGAGCTATAGATCCTTCTGCTTACATCTGAATACTGATTGCCCACCATTTGTTGCTAATATTGTTACACTTTTTCCTGACTCAAATTGCTGGTGATTCTGACATCAACTGTTCTTGAATGTGTAGGTTCTTCCTGATGACATCCGTCAAGCATTGCTTATTATTGTTGACTGCTGTATGAAGCATGATTATTTAGCAGCAATGGACCAATACATCAAGTTGGCCATTGGGAACGCACCATGGCCTATTGGAGTCACTATGGTTGGTATCCACGAGCGTTCTGCCCGAGAAAAGATCCACACGAATAGTGTTGCCCACATCATGAATGATGAGACTACTCGCAAGTACCTTCAGTCAATCAAAAGGCTTATGACCCTTTGCCAGAGGCGTTATCCCGCGCTACCCTCAAAATCAGTGGAGTTCAACAGCCTGGCAAATGGGAGTGACCTACATGCATTTCTATCACAGGAGAATGGTCAGGACAAAACTTCAGGGGAAAGGTTTCGGTTGATGCCAGCATCAAATGAGTGATGCTCTGGACACACTAGCCTGGCGCTCAGTTGTAGTTTGAGTTGTGTGTTTAATGTTGACCCTAAGTTTATATGATCACCCCTTTGTTTTTGATTTTGTATTGATGATAAAAGCAACAGCAGCTGAATCATGTTTATGTTAATGAAATTGCTTGCAAAGGTATCAGCTCAGCTGGAGCTCTAAATCAGATTGATTCTAGAAAACCATTTGACATGCGGCATTGATGTTATTACTATCTATATATGACACATACTGCAACTGATCAGAGTTATAAACCATGATGATTTATCACACGATTCCTTATAACTCATATTGCATCTCAAAATTATGCAACATCAAAATCCATGGACTCCACTTATTTGAAGCTACAACGTTGTTTATTTGACCTGTTCTGAACCTGATTACATCACTGCCTGATTTACATGCCATGAATTTGTTTCACCTCTTTCCACCTTGCTTGCATCTGTGGACATTGTGTTTGCAGAACCAGATCCTTCAGTTCCCCTACTGTTGGATTCGTGGTGAGTGAGCCCACTGCACGGAATCAACAAAAGGATGATTTGCGAACATGAAGTACGAAGCAAGAAGCTAAGTCAAGCAAAAATAACTCGGAGCTTTGAGCTGAAGAATGCTTTACGTTTGTAGAAGCTGTGCTGAAAGCCTGCTTGTGGCTGATGCTAGGATCTCTCTCCTTGATCCTCCTTATCTCCTCTCTGATAACGTTTTGAACCACGTTAAAGATTTCACTGGTGGAACATGTCTTAAAATTCGTATACAACATTAACTATTTCTGCTAGAACATGTATGATGTACTAAATGGTGAGAGGCTTAGTTCCGGCATTACTTTATGAAGCAGTTGTAGGCTGATGGCATCCTCTGCCTCCGAATTGGAGCTGCAAAGATTTACCAACCTGCTTTGGTTAGTGAGATATGAATGAATCTACAATCTACCAGTGCAAAGAAGGATCAATGGCATCAAAATTCATCAATCAATAAAAAAAAACTGCATGTGCATCAATCACCTACGTTTGTTGACAGCAGGGAAGACTACGTCCACCTCCCTGCTGCCCTCTCCTCCGCTTTTCTCGTCCTCCGACTCCCTCGTCGGCGGATCAACTCCCAGCTCCTGTTTCATCATGGAAGCAGCACAACAGTAAACACTCTTATCTAAAGGATCATCGCGCGATCGAGCGAGCGGCCATGTAAATTAGGAATAGGAAGGCACGGTGGTCCGACGAACCTGCAGCGGCAGCTCGACCACCGGCGGCATCGTCTGCGGCGGCAGGGCGACGGAAAGGATGCCGGCACAGTTGCCGCACTGCACGGCCACCGTCGTCAGCTGGAGGTCGCCACCGCACGACGGCACGCTCACCTGCACGTGCGAGGAGAGCAGGTACTTGATCGTTGGCAGTTGGCCGTTTGCCACGAGAGCATGCAATGTAAGGCGATCGAGCTCGTTCTTCTTACCAGCAGGATGGTGGCGCAGAAGCTGCACTGCACGTAGCCGAGCTGCTCCGGGAGGATGCTCAACCACGGGCGGCGCTCCGGCGCGGACGACATGGTTGTCGAGACTCACACAGCTAGTTGCAGAGCGAATGCAGCTGCGTGAGTGTGCTACTAACTACTGTCCTGTCCTGGTGTCAAGAACACAAGGGGTCTCAATTTGTAGGCGCCAACGAGGATCAGCTTAACGGGTGGAGTAACTTGCAAAACCGGGGAAGACAACATAATCCATGGACGATTATGCAAGTAATGGACGGATGGCATGTGCACGGGGCATGTGAGTCGCAGGTCCTGCAATCAATGAAGTGAACCGGCTCTCAATCCGGCTGAGATGCCCTCCTCGTTTCTAGAGGCCCAACAACAAGAGGTTTCAGGCAAAACCTTATCTGGGGAGCCAGGAACAGGCACGTGAAAATCTGTGCGTTCTACTAGATCTGCAGATGAGAGCTTTAACCAGGCTAGACGACCGGAGTCGTTTTTGCAGGTTTGGCAACAACGACAGTGATTCATCGTCTGATGGATCTCCATTGCCTTGCAGAGGTTCCTCGACGGCGTGGTTCCGGCGCCTTGCAACCCTCGAGATTCCTCCGTGAACAGTATGTTCATTGAATAGGGAGATTCCACGACAGAATGACTCGTTCAACCTTTGAGTGCCGCCGCGGAGCTAAAAAAATGTTCGGTTGCATGCTGCGTTCAACCAGTCCAGGGACATGGGCTGACTGAATGTTAGCATCGCTACTAGGCTAGAGCCAATAACCACGGCATCAAAATGTGACTCCTTTTTTCCGAGTAAAACTAAAATCTAAGATGTGTCTTTGCCCATGCATGCAGCTTCACATTTTAATTAGCTAGTAGACCTGAACAGGACGAGTTGTTAGACTAGAAAGAAATAAACTTCATAGCAATTCATACTTCATTCACCCGTCTAGACGTATATTTTGGCAGAAGCAAAAATAAAATTTAAAAAGTGTATGTACAAATATGCTGCAGAACTAATAGGGCACAAACAGGGAATACTCTGTGAGATACACAGGAATCCATATGATCTACATCATGATCGGTCTAAGTTTCACTCCAGTTCACGGCCTTTTAGTCAGACCAAAAGGAAAGAAGGCATACACCAGTCCAGCGAGAAAAAAGTACCAATACAATCACGAATACCGCTTCTTTATGAAGGCAGATCTCTAACAATGCAATAGTCAACGGAGGAGCAACTATGTTTCCGATCCGGGCCAGTGGAAGTGACGACTCCAACTCCAGTGTTTCAGCACAATGTAGGGTACATCTGCCTATAATATATGCAAAATGAAATAGTTGGAAGTCCCTCTTTTCAATCCAACTATAAAATTTAGGTGATATAGAAGAGGTGAAGGTGAAATTATGTCTACTGTGTGTGAGTTATAGTCGTGTGCTCGGGCCATGTACGTACTCAACAGAGCTCCGTCGCATGGACTTCTCGCTAGTGAGGGTAGAATTACGCGTAGTGGAAAATGCGTGGCCGGGAGGATTGAAACTAGGACCTCAGCCCTAGTATCAAGTTGGAGGATCTCATCTGTTAGTCCAACCATACAACTCAAGTGATATAGAAGGGACGAGAGGGTATTTTATCCCTTAGTCCAACATTTTCCTCTCCGCCAGTCCAACTATAAAAATCAGGTGATATAGAAGAGGCAATAGAGTCTTTTATTCTCAGTCCAACCAAAATGACTGATTATGCAATGATGTGTGACAATGACCTTGGGAGAATAGAATGGTTAAACTTCCACCAATACAAGCCCGAGTACATAATAGAAGGGTGACAGCTAAGGCTACCTCCAGCACACCCCGTATCCCACTCTGGAAACAGATTATGGGGGCAGAGCGCCACTGTTGCCCGCTCCAACAGTCTCCCAAAAGTACCATGAAAAAAACGGGGAGGAGAGCCCACTTTCCTCAGTATTCTCTCTCCTCCCGCTTCCTTCTACGCATGTGGAACCAGCAGTGCTTCATGCGGGAGAGTACGCGGTGCGTGCGGGAACTGGCACTGCTATGACAGAGATGATGCAGTCCGGCATGCAAGGTGCATCCTCCTCATGAGGCCCACATTGCGTGTGGGCGTTCGAGGAGGACGCAACGCTGGCACGTCTCGCCATCGAGCATGGCTTCCACCACTGGCGCTGCATGGAGAACCGCATGCTGGGACGCTCCTCACGACGACGAGCTCGCACACCTCATCGTTCGCCACGCCGACCGCTGCAAGGCCATAAGCCACATGGTGTACCACCGCACCTCACGCATTATGTGGCACCGTTGGAAGGAGATCCACAACATTGAAGTGTTCTGATTGCGCATCCCTCCGTCCTCCATCCCCTCACCCTCCTCTTCCCCTACCTCCTTGCCTGCCTCCGCTTCGCATGGTCGATTGGGAGATGGATCCGTTGGTGCTGGCGGTAGTTGTTGAGTAGGATGATGGATCTAGAGGTGGTGGCAGTGGTGATTAGAAGATGCGAGCGTGGAGGACTGAGAGAAGGTTGTGATTAGGCCCCGGGGATTCTTTGACTTATGTCACCGTGACGTTGAGTCACTGACACGTGGGCCCGGCCTCACTTGGCCCCACATATCAACAGCCTAACATCAGGTGACTTAAGTCAGAGAATACATGTTGGTGATTAGGAGATGCGAGCGCGGAGGACAGAGAGAAGGAGATTTTTTTTAGGTAGAGAATAGGGAAGCGCTGCTAAAGACATTGATTTTTTGGGCACCAATTTGGTGGGCCACACACGTCGACTCCCCGCTTTTTTTGTGATGCGGGGAGGAACTCTCCCGGAGACAACCTAAACCTTCTCCCAAGTGGTGCCAGAGTAGCACATCACGACAGTGCCGCCAGGAGAAAACTCGGAAACCCTATCATCAAATAAACAAAAAGTTTTATAGTCCCAGATAATAGTATTTCAGCCTTGGGGATTCTCTGATGTACGTCATGTGACATTAGGCTATTGACATGTGGGTCCCACACGTCAGCGGCCCAACATCACGTGGCATACGTTAAAGAATACGCGCTGGTATTTCAGAGATGTTGAGCAGACAACACTTTTACATAGTGTCCACTGGCACCCCCCCCTCTGACTCACTTTGCCCTTTGCCAGTTGGACAATAAAATCACTCACACCCATAGAATCCAGAATACCATATTTGACATTACTACATTACAATATGTTGTAGTTAACTATGTTTGCTACTTGAAAAATAAAAGGGGTTTCTGGCTCCCATAATTGATCTGAATTATGAATAAGAGTTGACAATGCACACTCTTTGGAAGCCAGCCACCATTTCACTCTGGACCATAACTCCTCAAAACTCTCTTAGAGTTTACAGTAACAGCTATTTCCAAGAAAATAAAAGCATGCAAAATCAAAGAGCAACATGGCAGTTTCATCTCTGCTTGTTATCATGTACTAACTGAAGTCCAATGAATTAGCTACAGAAAGTGCAAGTCTGAGGATTCACTGTGAATACCAAATCTATTCCGAAGAGAATTCAATTGTCTTTCTTGAAGCTCAAAATACCACTAAGCACATCACAAATTTAACAATAAAACTCAAGTAGTAATGTAAAGAATAAATTTACTTAAATTTCACTATGATGATTTTGTTTCAAAACCATGAAGCAATGCACCAAGTGATGAATGGTGCAGCGAAGCCGAGCCCTGTCAGGAATAGTTTTCCAAGCTGGCCGTGTCAAGGGTCAGGATTGGAAACCGGTCGGTATGCTACAATAGCTGGTCTTCTACTGTAGCACACATAGGGTTAGAATTTGATTGCTAAGTCTCCTCTCTGTATATAAACAGAGGGAGGGCGGTAGATGTTAGACATCGAGTATTTAGATTGGCATTAGCCTTTTTTTATTCTCTGCCTCATTGGTGCGTCGCCACATGGCACCGCTGCACTGACGAGGGTCAGGGCCACTACGATCACTTCATATTTAGTTATCCAATTCAGCAGTTCGTCAGTCCAATCTATCCTCCCCAATCGTGTCGGTAACAAGGTATCCAGAGGCTTAGGTTCCACTTCTGTCGTCATGAGTCCGCATTCTGGTATCGGTTCAGGGAGCACGATCGATGACCTGCTCGACGCCACCCTATGACGTCTTGACTCCATTGAAGAGAAGTTGTATCCCTTGGGACGTGTTCTTGCAAGCGTGGGAGGCATCAGAGATGGCGCGTTGCACGCGGACAACGGCACCGGCACGCGCGGCGCGGGCAACGGTGACATCCTAGCCGTGGGCGAAGGTGACGACGCACTGCCCACAGATGACAACAGTGGCGCATTGTGCACGGACGATGATAGCGACATGCCGAGTGGCGGCAGCGGCAGCGACGGCGACGCAACAACCCCAGTCATTGGTGTGGCCAGCGACGACAGCAGCCTCAGCGCGGATGACGTCTTGGCCACAATCGGCGATGGCACCATTGGCGCAATCTATGGCGGCGACTTGGTCGCAATCGGTGACGGCTACTCGATCACAATCGGTGGCGGCGGCAACCTCAATACCGATGCCCTATGTGTTGGCGGCGATGACAACATCCTTAGTGTGGGCGACCTCGGTACAGATGACCAGTGCTCAAGCGACGGCAGCGGTGCGCTGGCTGCAGGGAAAGCCAGCGACATCCTTAAAAGTACATCTAGGCCTCCGTATGGGTTTTGGAGGATTGATGACCAACAATTAGAGATCTAAACTTATGTTGAGAGTTTTGTATTGTATGACTTTCCAAAAGGCAATACGAAAGATGAATTAAATTTCTATATGGGCTACAATGAAGAAAAAAGGGAAAAGTCACAAAAATTCCTTAGAATTGAGGATTTTATATTTTATTTGAGTTATAGGAACTCCATACTATCAAGGGGGTGCATTGGGTGAGTTGATGAAGTACAAATTATCAAAATATATCTTACCACCAAAATCTCATGTCAGGCTGGACATATCTGACCCATTAGCCATATTCCAGAAGCTTTGGATGGACATATCCGACCCCCAGGCCAAACATGTCCGATCCTCTTCCTTATCCCGGGTTAACCCAGCCTATTCGGCTCCCTACCTAGGTTTCAGAGGTATTTTAAGGACATGTCCGGCTCCCTGTCCGCGCAAGAAAAAAGGGAAAAGTCACAAAAATTCCTTAGAATTGAGGATTTTATATTTTATTTGAGTTATAGGAACTCCATACTATCAAGGGGGTGCATTGGGTGAGTTGATGAAGTACAAATTATCAAAATATATCTTACCACCAAAATCTCATGTCAGGCTGGACATATCTGACCCATTAGCCATATTCCAGAAGCTTTGGATGGACATATCCGACCCCCAGGCCAAACATGTCCGATCCTCTTCCTTATCCCGGGTTAACCCAGCCTATTCGGCTCCCTACCTAGGTTTCAGAGGTATTTTAAGGACATGTCCGGCTCCCTGTCCGGACGTGTCCAGCCTAACCTGATTCCTCAGTGACTAAGTCCCCGGATCGGACATATCCGGTCCTCAGGCTGGGTTCCAAAGATGTTGGTCAGACATGTCTGGCCCCCGACTCGGACATGTCCGAGTCTCTGACACCCCAATAGGTAGGTTCCCTTGGGGGGCTATATAAGTCCCCCCCCCCCGCCTCTTTAGCCCAGTTGGTCACTCAGTTCAACTTGCAAACTCTTTGAGACACTCTGTTGAGCTCCAAATCTCTCTCATCCAAACTTCCTAGGAGAGATTTGAGCCTTACTCTTGAGTGACCCACTTGATCTTCAACTCAAGCACACTCAAGCACTTCATCGATGATCTACATGTGTTCGTTACTCTTGAAGATTCATTCACCTAGACGGACTAGGTTGTCCGAGAGTCAACAAGGTTGTGGTGGACTTCAGAAAGTTTGTATTGCCCTCTCCTTTTTGGGGATTTGATAGTGCAAACCGAACTAGATCTTGATGATCATTCGGAGTGGATTAGGGTTGAAAGAGACCCGGCTCTTTGTAAGCTTCACAACGGAGACATAACCATCCTTTGTGGATGACCGAACTTCAGAAAGAAATCTTATGTTTTTGTGCCTCTCATTTCAATTTACTTCCTATTCTTGTTCAAGTTTGTTCTTACTTAGAGTTTGATCTAAACCTAGGTTTGATTCCTAGAGCTTAGGTTGCTCTCATTATTTTTCTAAGCTCTATATTATCTAGCTTGCTATTAGTAAGCTTATCGGGACGTAGACGCATCATCTTGGCTCCCGATCTACTTTTCCACTGCTCAAAGTTTTGGTGGCCGGACATATCTGGCCCCCAAGCCAGACATAACCTGAACATATCCGAGTCCTGCTATTTTTAACTGTTTAAATTAAGTGTATTTCAGATTTAATTTCCTATTCACCCTCCTCTAGGCACCTTTCAATTGGTATCAGAGTCATACTCTCCGAAAAAGAGCTTAACCGCTTGGAGAGATGATGTCGAGGACCGAAAAAGAAGATGAAGTCTCACCATGATTTGATGATGTGAACAACACGAACAACAATCAAGAGAATGACAAGTCGAGAGCCTCCGGAGGTTCCTTCTTGGAGGACCCCATGAGAAGGCTAGAAAAGGTCACGGCCAAAAATAAGAAACTTTGAGCAAAAGCTAAAGACAAGAAGACAAAAGAAAGCTCTTCCTCAAACGAAGAAGAAGACTCCTCATTTGAAGAGGAAGTTTCCAAAAATGGAAAGAAATGAAGAAGAAATCATGATAAGTCTTCCTATAACTCAATGTCTTTCAATTACAATAATATGCCTAACTCTACCGTTTATACTTCCATACCTGTTGGCAAGACTCCCTACTTTGATGGAACTAATTATAATCAATAGAAGCATTGCATAAAAAATATTTATATTCTATCTCACCTAAGGTATGGCAAGTTGTTTGTGATGGTGTAGAATTTCTGGATGAAGATGAGCAACTAATATCGGATGAGCTACAAAAGATTCGTCACAATACACAAGCAATATCCATCCTTACTTCATCAATCAACAAAGAAGAGTTCAATCGGGTAGATGGCTTGGATGTGGCTAAAGATATTTGGACAACTCTTCGAATGACCCATGAAGGATCCAAGGTCGTGAGGAAGGCCAAGGTAGAGATGCTTGAAGGACAATTCAACCGGTTTATCATGCACGATGATGAAACACCTCATGAGATATTTAACTGGCTAAAGGAGCTAGTCAACAAGGCAAGAGCTCTAGGGTTCAAGAAGTGGACTGATCGCATATTGACGAAAAGATTGTTGATGGCCTACACTCTAATGAACTATAATTTTGTGGCCTTGATCCACCAAGACCCCGCCTATAAGAAGATGTCATCCAATGATGTGCTTGAAAAGATCATGAATAATGAAATGAATATTCAAGATGCCAACAATATCAAGAATCTCTACAAGGGCGTCTCAACCTCTAAGAAACAAGATATTGCTCTCAAAGCAAATAAGCGTAAGAAGAATAAAGTTTTGATTGAGAGCCCTAGTAAGAAAGAAGAAGAATAAGAAGAAGAAGATGATGATGATGAGGAAGAAGATAATAAAAGAGAATATGATGAAGATGAAGTGGCTTTATTCATCAAAAAATTCAACAAGTTCATCAAGAAAAGAAGACCTTACAACAGAGAAAGGAAAGAGAAGCCAAGGTCAAAGAGGGTGTGATACAATTACGACAAAAATGGGCATTTCATTGCCCAATGCCCATATGAGAGGAAGGAAGAAGACAATGACAAGAGAAAGAAGTTTGACAAATGCTATAAAAAAGACAAAAAATATACTAAAAAGAAGTCTTATGGTCAAGCTCATGTTGGCCAAGAATGAAACTCAAGTGATGAGAGTTCCAAATCGAAAGCGATGACTTGACAACCATAGCCATCAAGGGAAAAACTTCATCAAGCAAGTCACTCTTTCCCAAGCTCTCAAAGCATACATGCCTCATATCAAAGGAAGGTGGAAAGAAGATAAAATCCAATACCTCTTCCTCTCTCAAATATGTCACTTGTGATGAAGATACTCTTTCTAGTGATAATTATGATTCTAGTGATGATGATAACCCTTTTTCAAGTGAACTTGTGAAAAATCGTAATGCCATGATCAAAGGTCTTATGAGGGAAGTTGGAGCTAGGGATGAACTACTTGAGCAATAAGAAAAATTGCATGTTCAAGAGAGAAAAATTAGTGAAGAACTCAAGAAGCTCCTAGCACTTAAAAAAAGGTAAGGTGGGAAAGTTTGACGAAGAACTTGCTAAAAGAAAGGAGACTACATATAGTCTTAAGAGCTCAATTTGTGCTCTTCAGGATCAACATGATATCTTGCTAAAGACACATCAAGATCTTAAAGTGTATTTGATGCTCTTTGGTCAAGCACATTTAAGTGAGTGTGAAAATTTGTGACGATCAAATTACTCAAGAAAATAATCACATGAAGAGATAAATCAAGAAGCTTGAACTTGAAGTGAACAAGTTGAAGAATTAAGGTAAAGTGCAACCTACTCAAGATAACCGTAGCAATGTGGTAAAGAAGCTTGAGAAGGGAAAAACTGCATCAAAAATTGCTTCTCAACCTTCAAAGAAGCAAGTTCAAAATGAGAAGGATGAAAAGATAGAATATGCAAGAAGTGTCTTCTTAAATACAAAAATGACACATATCAAGAGTGGAATTGATACAAAAATGGTGATAAGCACAATTTTAGGGTGAACACAAAGGGTCAAAAAAATTTCAAGTTCACTAAAGCAAATGTTCAACAAGAGAAAAAATAAAGTATCAAGACCACTAATAATGCTTCTTATTCTTATACTAATACCTCTTATGTTTCTCATATATCATACCATGATTTTTATGCTTCTTATATACTTATGAGAAATAAGTTTGGTAAAATTATTGCTTTACATGTTGGGCAACATCACAAGAGGTCAAAGACTTGTGTGTGGGTGCCCAAGTATCTTGTTACTAACTTGAGAGGACACAATCAAACTTAGGTACCTAAAACAAATGTCTAATTTGTTTTGTAGGCTTACTCCTCTGATGGTACAAGTTGAGTGCTTGATAGTAGATGCACAAATCATATTACGGGGGAGAGAAGAATGTTCACATCCTTTGAGAAGAACGAGTGTGAAAGTTATTGCATCACGTTCGGTGACAATAGGCAAGGTCAAGTTCTTGGTTTCTATAAAATTGATATCACAACCGAACATTCAATTTTTAAAATTCTTCTTGTTGAATCTTTGGACATATAATTTATTATCCGTTTCACAACTTTGTGAGATGAGTTATAATTGTTTATTCACCGATAAGGGTGTGACCATCTTTAGAAGAAGTGATGGTTCCTTTGCCTTCAAAGGTGTCTTGAGAGAGAAACTCTACCTTGTGTATTTCATCCCCGAGAAAGTGGAACTTGATAGATACCTAATCGCAAAGATAAACACGGGTTGGTTGTGGCATAGAAGACTAGCCCATGTTGGTATGAGAAATCTTTACAAACTCTAAAAAGATGGTCAAATTCTTGAATTAACAAACATTGTTTTTGAGAAAGATAGGTCTTACGGTGCTTGCCAAGCCGGAAAGTAAGTTGAAACTCATAATCATACCAAGAACATTATGACAACCACAAGACCGTTAGAAATGCTACACATGGACTTATTTGGTCCCGTTGCATACATAAGCATTGGCGGTAACAAATATGGTCTTATTATTATTGATGATTATTCTCGTTTTACTTAGGTGTTCTTTTTATAAGATAAAAGTGAAACTCAAGAGGTGCTAAAAAAATTCTTGAGAATAATACAAAATGAATTTGATGCTAAAGTAAAGAAAATAAGAAGTGACAACAGCACCGAATTTAAGAACACTAAAGTAGAAGACTTTCTTAATGAAGAAGGCATCAAACATAAATTTTTGGCCCCTTATACTCCTCAATAAAATGGGGTGGCCGAAAGGTAGAACCATACTCTCATTGAGATGGCAAGAATCATGGTTGCTGAATATAAGACCTCGGACCGATTTTGGGTGGAGGCGATCAATACGACGTATCATGCAACTAACTGCCTCTACCTCCACAAGCTACTAAAGAAGACATCTTATGAGTTTTCGGAAGTAAGTGTTATATTCTATAAAAGAGGTCAAAGTCTTCTAAATTTGCTCATAAGACTTATGAAGGTTTCTTACTTGGTTATGATTCAAACTCTCGGGCATACCGTGTTTTCAATGTGACCACCAGTTGTGTTGAAACTACGTGTGATACGGTATTTGATAAGACTAATGGCTTTCAAAAGGAGCAAGTTGATCTTGATCTTGTAGATGATAAGGAAGCTCCATGTGATGCTGTACAAAGAATAACGATTGACAATGTAAGGCCACAAGATCCAAGTAATCAACCTCAAGAAATATCCCCAAATGATACTACTCCACCCGCATAAGGTCTTGATCAAGATAATCATGAAGAAGGTGATGAACCAAATGATCAAGACCAAGATGAGAGCAATGATGAAGGGGAAGATAAGGATGATGAGAATAAAGGAGAGGCATCATC
>VSTD030001022.1:0-13981 GCA_008808055.3 Sporobolus alterniflorus
CATCATCCCTCTGCACAATGACTCTCACGGTGATGAACTAGCCGACCCACTTTCGCTTCTCAAACAGCTTATCGGTATGTGAATTCACGTAAAAAGAAATTTTGAAATGCCGCAGTATCACGCGGGATTATAAACTAGTTTTTAATATTTTAAAACTTACCAAGATAATGCATTTCACTAAATTAGCGGCAAGAAAAGTTTTGAATAAATTTGCTAGGCTGCATTTCATTGCATGCATATTGTTATTTTGATCCCCATGTTGGTTTTGCTTTTCCGAAGAGATTTATGCCTTGTTTCAAATTTCCAAG
The DNA here is from genome assembly GCA_008808055.3 of Sporobolus alterniflorus. Classification (NCBI taxonomy): domain Eukaryota; kingdom Viridiplantae; phylum Streptophyta; class Magnoliopsida; order Poales; family Poaceae; genus Sporobolus; species Sporobolus alterniflorus. The sequence goes on from VSTD030001022.1 coordinate 309, forward strand.
CCTTGCTTTGGTTAATTTTAAAATACCTTTGATTTAAAGTCCTTGGATTGAATTTTGAATATTTAAAACCAAATTCCAGATTTCTAGTTTTGAATAGTTCCCAAAACATGATTTGGTTTTGTTCTATTGTGAATGCAGTTCAAAAGTTTGTTTGGAAAGATTTAAAACTCTTGGATTTCAACTCAAAACCTTGAATCAAAATTTGAAATCTATTTCTGTAGCCCATAGTCATCCATCCTTGATTTTGGCCCAGTAATTGCTAGCGGCCCGATTGTTTTCCTTGATTTTTATTCCGCGCCAGCCCAGCAGGCCAGTTGGCCCATCCAACCCTTCGGCCCAGCCTCCAGTCGTCTCCCAGCTCCTGACACCCAAGCTGCCACCGCCATCTCAAGCCGGTCACCGCCGCCGCACCGTGTGCTCCCGGCGGCCTCCTTAGCGCTAGGAGTCGAGTCACCCCATCGCCTCCTCTCCTCTCCCACACTGAACCAGTGTCACCTCATCACCTCCCCTTCCCTCTTTCGTCTTCAAAACAGACAAAGTTAAAATCCACCACCACCAGCAACCGAATGCCTCCTGACGAGTCGCCTCACCGCCCGATTGCTATAAAAGGAGCCCAAGGCTTTGGCCTCATTTTCCCAAATCGTTCCTGCATTCATCTCCTCCTTTCCATGCTTCAAAGCACTATGTCATCGAGCTCTGTCGCTGCTGATTAATCCTCTTCGCGGTCGGCTCATCTCCGCCACCGCACATCCAGTTGCCACCCACCATGGACTGAAGCACCGTTGGTTCACCGATTCTAAAACAATTCCAAAATCAGTAAATCCCTGCAGTCTTACACCGAAGCCCTCAACTTTTTACAAATTGCGATCCAGCCCCTAGTTTTGAAGGAGATTTCATGTCTAGCCCCTGGAACTTGAAAACATTATAACTTTTCAACCACAACTCTATTTTAAGTGATTTTTGCACCAAAATTCTCATAGCGACAAAACCTATTCAGCCAATACATTATCATATTGTTTCTCCTCTATTTGCTATTCTGTTTTATTTATTTTTGTTGTATTAATTGTTTCCAGCCTGCCGATCATCGATTAGAGAGCAAGCCATCGTAGAACTTTGAAGATCTTGACCAGCATCAAGCGGGATATCCAGGCAAGTGTCCTTGACGCATGTTGTACCTATTTCTCGTATCTATCTATAGGATTGCATACTGGTAACTATTGGAAATCCTATGTGCCATACCCTTCCATGAACTATCCTTGTTACCTGGTTTTGGTAGATTACTAGTGAGGTTGCTTAGTTTGTTGAGTCTAGGGTTAACCATGAGAATTGGTTAACGTTTTTGTAGTAGCTTGTGAGTCCAAGGGATTCAAACAGGAGGATGTTGATGATGGTGCGGGAATGCACGAGTGCATGCTTGGGATCCTAAGGACTGGTTCATGGAATGTGTAATCATGTTGACAACGCAAAGCACAGGGCTGATATGGGTGGGCTTAGTTAAGTAGCATGTTGTTTTCCTAGTTTTGCGGATGTTTGGAGCAGAAGAAAATGATGTGACTTCCTGGACTTAGGCGATGTTGTGGGCTTATCTCCTAGCCTTGGCGTAAGAGGGGGGCCTCTGTAAGATGTGACTTCCACAGCGGTGAAACATTAGTGTGGATGTTTTGTGGTCTGAGATGTGTGAAAGACTTTGTGGTGATCTCTTGGTTGTACACTTAAGGAAGTGTACGTTGGGCAAAATGGAGACCCTTAGTCACCGACGGGTGATGGAATCACCAACTTGTGGGTATAGTTGTGCAACCATTGTAGAGTGGAAACTATCTTGATAGCCCTGCTCACGGTCATGCGTGACATGGATCTTTCACATGATTAATTGGGATATGGTTGGTTGGATCTGGTTGAGTAACTAGGTCTAGGTGGTTTGGTTCTTGAAATGTAGCAGGTGCGAAGCTTGTGAGCATAGTTCTTGGTTTGGCTATAGGTGGGATGACTGTGAGCTTTGGTTGGTTTGGCTACAAGTGTGACTCCTGTGAGCTTGTGACCCTTGGTTATAGTTGGGTAACCTAGGTGCGTATTCATGCTTAGTAGTTGTCTAAGTCTAGGTGCTATTCTCTACAATTGAAACTTATTTTAAGCCTCTCTTGTCAACAGCTTGCATGTCATTATTTTCATACACTTCCTGAGTACCATATTTTCCTTGTTTTGCTGCTATTGTTTGATGCTCAGAAGTTGAGGAGTTCTTTGATGAAGACTTCTTTTAGGAGTTCGGGCCCCCGATCATCTATCTATGGCAAGATGGTGTCCCTTTCCGCAGCTTAGTCATTTTGGACTTGTAATAAGATTTGATGTCATAAACACTAGCTATACTATTTATTTCACTATTTGTCACTTTATGTGTGAGTTTTTATCCTGGCACACATAAAGGAAAGCCTTTAGTTTTGGCCTTAAAACTGGTTATGACACAGGATGAGGAGGGCAATCTGTCGAGTGAAGAAAGTGCTCTCGTCTGGCTCTCACTCCCGGAGTGACACCATGCCGCTCAACTCATCGCGGTATGCGTCCTACATGCCTTCACCACACGAGGCTGCGTAGTTGAGCTACCCTCCTGCAAAAGCTGGAGGACTCATGATTGAAGATAACAACAACATCTCCATCCACAACCACGAGGAGTTGGTGAGGTTCAAGTCCCTCTGCGGTTGAGAGTACACTCACACTCGTGTATACAATGTGAGTTTGCTCGAGAGAGTATTGGTGGACATCAAGCTTCCCACCGTCCTCCACACCATCGGATGGGAGAAACTCTATGAGGCACCATGCTCATGTTCATGCCTCTTGACTCTTTAATTTCTTACTACCTTTGAGTCCTATGCTAGAGGTAGGAAGTTTTTTTGAGTTTTCATCTATTCGGGAAAGAGTTCGAGTTTGACTATTCCCATTTTAGTGAGCTCTTAGATTTCTCTACCAACTGTCTGCTGGAGTCAAGAGCCATGAAGAATTTCCATAGAGTAGAGTTTTGTGATGAGATTTTGGGAAGGCCTGATAGAATTAGGTTCTTGCATAGGTTCAGTGACATCCATAACCCTACGCTTAGGTTCTTGCATAGGTGGCTATCTTTTACGTTGTTCCCGATGAGGGAACTTCATTCTATTACTGTTGCTGAGTTTAGGTGCTTGTATGTCATGGTGCGCAAGATTTGTACTCCCCGGTAGCTGATATTGTCGACTATTTTGAGATTCATACCTTGACATGACCCATCGAGTGCGCTTCTATTGTCACCTGGATTGCTCAAAATCTTGGGTGCCCGGAGATGGCACACATGTTCTACATCGAGGGAGATGTACCAATCTTGGGTCTTGACCATTTTCTGCGCACACACATTTTGCACGAAGGGCCAAATTATTCCATTTCTATGTTGTATGAGGGAGGCAATAAGGTGATCTAGTTACCTAACCCGACGCTTGCACTATACTCCTGCCAGCAACTAACATTGCAGCTCACACGGATGGAAGATGCACGCCGCAGGTACTCAGGCCCACCTCACACTCGATAGTGTGCTCACATGGAGGCAGCACAGCAGGACGCCGCTGCACCATAGGCTCCCCTCAGCAGCCCCAGTGGGACACTGGGTATGGGGGTGGTTACTCAGAGTACTAGGAGGGTGGTAGTTCCTACTAGCCTCACGGTCCTCCTTGGCTCAGCCGTGGAGCAGGGACCTCCGCCTCAGCATGGTACCCCAATTGGTATTACCCCCTTGAGAGGTATATTAGTTATGGGGCGGACCAAGTAGAGCGGGTGGTGGAGGGGATTGAAAGACTCGAGCACTCGATAGGGGAGCTTCGTACCTCCGTCGACTGACAGACTGATATGATCAACAATCTCTTCAATCACCTTGGCATTGATCCTAATGCTTAAATCTTGCAAAGATTTATGCTTGGGGAGGAGTCGGGGTGCTCAGGTATGAGTCGTGCTTCATTCATTTTATTTCCTGATTTCCAGTTATCTCTTCGCTAGTCTTGTTGTCATCATCATCTCTGGCATGTATCCTAGTAGTAATAGTCTTCTCATTCTTAGTATTTTAAAAAATAAAGAGTCGAATAAAAACTCCCACACGACATGGTTAAATCTTGCATTCTCCAATTGTTATGAAATCTGCTTCAAGTACCCATGCATGATCATTGCTGCCATAAACCGAATTTAGTAGTGTGGTTATGCCTTGTTAGAGACAGGAAACTCATGTGAGCAGTTCCACATATATATATAGTCATGTCTAAATTATTGGGAGGTGTGATATCATAGTCATGTTAATTCTGCTATGCCTTGATTATGAAATTTCTCAAAGTTGAATAAATTTAGAAAGGTTCCTCAACAACATTTACATTCCTACCAAGACCAAAATTTATCCACATAGCAAATTTTGTTCATGTTGAGCTTTGTTAAGGGATGTGCTCTTTTCAAGTTTTGAAATCTTTCCAAATCAATTTTCTTACTTTGTGAAATCTTGTTCATGGTGTAGCCACTTCCATCCCATCCAAAGAAAATTTGAGTTTGTTTTCTCCTCAAATATTTTCAAAATCTCTTAGTCATTCCCAAAATAAAGAGATAAAGCTAAAAAAGGAGAGAAGGAGAAAAGAAAACGTATTGAAAAAAGAGAGAAGGAGAAAAGAAAAGGTATTGAAAAAGAGAGAGAAAAGAGCTCCAAAACTCTCTCATGAAAAAGGGATGAATATTTTTAGATAGGAGAAAAACAATGCAACTTCAAATCTTTTTGCGTGTGTCCGTTTTCTCTTTTCCTTTCTATCTTAACCCCTCTTCCAAATTGTTTTGAAAAATTTCTTGTCTCTTTTGGAACCATCCCTTAGCTTTGCAATACACATGACATAAGTTGCATTCTTTTTCCCTATCTGTGAGGTCCACACTAGCCTTTAGATGATAGGAAGAAAGAAAATAGTTGTTGAGACGAGGTGAGGAAACACATACCAAAAGAGTGCTCGTGTGCCTAAGGTTGAGGAACCTCACATAATAATTGTCAAATTCTGTCTGAGTTATTTTCAAAAGAGGCTAAGCAGGAGAGACACCGACAAAAGGTTCCACCTTTCAACTGCCCAAGATTTGGTCTAAACATCAAGAGCTCTATGAGGTAAGATAGGAACCACAAGGTATGACCATACTAATTAGTTTGGTAAATTTAACCGATGGTATACACTTGTGTTTGTCTTAGATTTCTTGCATAGCTTCAGATTTAGCTTTGCTCGAGGATGAGCAAAAGTTTAAGTTTGGGGAATGTGTTGACAGTCATAAAACGCCAATTTCATACTCCAACATGTCAAGCATATGCAATAAATGACTATGTTAACACCCTATATACTAAATGAATTCCACGATTTTAGTGTTTATTGATTTCAGGAACCCGAAATGCAATTTGGAGCTTTTCAAGGGATCAAAGGGGAAATTCAACAAAATATCAAAAAGAGTGTCACCACGGGAGTCCACTAACTGGGAAGAACACGTAGGAGCAAGCCCTAGTTAGGTGGGCCCAAAATGGTAGCCGGCTAGCCTCACTTTGGCGCCCACCGACTCGAAACATGGCGGCTATGCTTTCTAGGAGGCGGCAAAAAAATCCGAGACAAGTAAGGTGGTAACTCAACAACGCAAGGCCGGTCGGACATGTGGTAGTCACCCGGCCGTTTGTCATACCTGATTATTAGACCAAAACTGAATATTCATCGCATGTGTGCCTAGGAACAATTATTCCACACATACGGATAAAAGTGTTCACAGTAATGCCAAATGTCATAAATAAAGTATAATTATTACACGAATATTGTCTTTCAAAAGACTAAACGACTCTCATGAAAGCAAAACAGTGGAAGGCTCCATAATCCACAGGAATATGCAATCGGGGCAGCGCAAGCCTAGAACTTCTCATCGAAGAATTCCACACCATCTTCATCTTCTGAGCAGCAAGTTTTGAGTATCAGGGGGAAATAGAAAGGATGAGTACACTTATAGTTGGTACTCAGCAAGTGTAGAAAAATAAATGATATGCAGGTGATAATAACAAGGATAAAGTTGTAGTAAGGTTATAAGCAGAAAATGCATCTACACTTCACTCACAAATTGTTAGCACTTAATTACTAAGTTAAAGTTGCAGGCTAAGACTACCCAATTAAGTTAAATTAAATTACCACAAAGGGGTTTCTATAGATCACACAGCTCCACAAAGACTACTCCAAAAATCAAAACCAAAACCATTCCACCCTCAAACCATCGAATCTCGAGAGAATCCTAGACTGCTTGTAACTGCAAACTCAGTTATCATGATAGTTGTACACTCTACAAAAGTTAGTACGTTGTACCCATGAGTAGTGATTTCATTGCTAGCTAAGCTACTAGAAAACCTCTTTTTTGCCATTCTTTATACTTCCTTTGGTGTATGGCCCAGAGATTACTACATGTCATTATAAAGGCTTCCTACAGGAGTATGTCATGCTTTGCTACGGTTTCCCAACAAAGGTCCCACTTGCAGTGCTAAGGTTTCCCAATAAAGGCCCCTCTTACACCTTGTGGATCCCAGGCTAAGCACTTTGCCATTCCCCACTCAACCGAGCAAGACACACTACCTATAATATTCCTAATTAGTAAGCAAGTTATTCCATGCCGGATATGTGGCAGCACCAGTTGTTCTAGGGGGGTCTACTCCTAAGAACCAGTCCTTAGCTGATTCGAGCAAGACTAACTACATCCCTTGAAGGACTTAACCATCTCCACCGAACCAAACATTGCTCAAACTACAACATCGAATCTCACCACAGCCAACTCACATCACGACGGATGGAAGACCAAAACTCTTAACAATAAACAACAAGCCAATCTCAACATCATAAAAGATGGAAGACTTGTATGATAACTCATGACTGTAGGGCTAAGCAAATCTACCCAACCATAAATCCAAAACCTAAAGGTATGAAGGTATAGGTAGCAAAATTAATGCATGCAGCCAAATATGTGAGCTAGAGGGAGAAGGAGCATAGTTTCAACATGATCAAGGATTAGTTGCCTGGATTTCCCACTAGCTGCTGCTCAAAGTCCTAGTCTTCATGTTCCTGAAGGTTGTCAAAATCGGTGGCGTCTAACGATAACGACCGGAAACAAGCAATGCAAAGTAAATAAATAAAATAGTATATCAAACAGTACTTAAAGTCCAAACAAATAGTACCAAAAGATTCCACTCGTCGCTACAAATGTGTGAACGCAAGAATCGCTTAAATCGGAGCTACAGTTAAAAAGTTATGAAGGTTTAGAGTTAGCGGATCCAAAAGGTAATTAAGAATAATCAAGATTAATTAAGGCAGGGACCAAATCATAATTATAAAAAGTTAATTAGGGACCTAAACATAAAATTACAGGGGCAAAAACATAATTTTGGAAAAGTTCAAGGGTGTTTTTGTAAAATTCTAGGAACTAAAACATAAATAAAACAAAGTTGAGGGGCTTTTATGCAAAAAGTACAAGACTTGAAATTTTTTGGAATTAAAACAATTATTTCTATATTGGAAATGGTTGGGAAAATAAATAATTCAAAGGGCGAGGGCTAAAGTGTAAGATCTAGGAATTTACAGATTTATTTTCCTACTGAAAAATCATTTAGAAAATAATTAAAGCGAAATGTAGGGACTAATCTGCAAAGATCCAAGGGTTTATTGATTTCCGGTACTAATTTTCTAAAGAACATCATGTGGAAAAGATGCACGGGACGGTGGACCGAGTCCACACGCCCAGTGCATGGGTTCACGAGGCCTACATTAAACCAAAGCCGTTGAGTTGGCGATGGAGGGCTTAGATCGAGTTAGCGAAGGGGTATGATTCTGATCTAATCTTGACTGATGAATCATTGATGGACGACACCGATTAAAAATACCGAATCAGTATTTGGCTTTCTAATCTCAGCTTTAGATCACGTGATGGATGGTGCTTGGCAGCTCACCAGCCAGCGACGGCGCGCATCACAGAGGCGACGGTGGCGCACGCCCACGGTGGTAGGTCACTGGTGATGGTGGAAAAGGGTGCTACGGTGCTCGGTTCGGTGTGGAACCAAGAGGAAAAATGACGAGAGAACGACAGTGAAGCTTACTAGTGGGATTCGTTGGGCGGCGGGCGGCGACGCGTGCAGGCAGCACTGATGTGACTCGACTGGGCCATGACGACAGTGGGGGTGCCCTACGGTGGTCCTCTGGCCCCCAATATTGGTCAAGGAGGTTCACCTCAAGGTTCTTGACCTCTTTCTAAGCTCTAATCGTGACGAACAGTGTCGGATTGATGTGCACAAAGATAAGTTTTGGCGGCTAGGGTTTGATCTTGCGGACCAAATTTTGGATCATTGTGCTGCCTATTTATAGGGCTTTTGCTGCTAACTCGTAGAGGATGAAGACTCTATTCCATTTTATCTCGAACTGGAGTTCAAATCGTAGCTTTCATTAAGAAATCGAAAAGGGGAGAGATTGACTCGTGAAGAATTCAATCCTGGTTAACCCTGTCGGGTTACACCTTAACCCGGGATGCTTGTCGGGTTAGGGAATCTGGTAAGGTGCTGGCTTCGCTGGGCCTTAGCTGGTCCATGCGCTGGGCAGGCTGGGCCGGCAGTTGGCCTACGTGAACAGGGGAAAAAAAGCTGGCCTGCTGGGCTGGCTCGAGGAGGATTTGAGAAATCGGCCCCATGGCCGGTATAGAGAATAGAAATACTTTTCTATTTTTCAAATCTTTTATAGATTAAAAATGCATTTGAATTCAAACCAAATTTAAATTTTGAATGATTCTAGTCACAAAATAAAATATAATAGCACTCAATAATACAAAAGACAATTATGCAATGGCATGAATGCAACAAATAATTTTATAAACCCTAGATTAATTAAATAATTTAGAAAGTATTCTTTCACCTAAATAAAATTTGAACCCACTTCTAAAATCCAAAAGAAACTTTTATTATATTTAGAAAATGTTTTAAAATTTAGTCACATTCAAAAATTTGAAATTTTGGGGTGTGACAATCCTACCCCTCTTAAAATGAATCGCGTCCCCGAGATTCGGATGGATTAGAAAAGAAACTTGGAAACTTGTCTTCAATTTTTCTTCTCTCTCCTTCGTGATATTGAACGGATCAATGAACCTAGGTGCAAAATTGCCTTGCACCTTGAAACGTCATAAACCTCTCATTGGTAACACCTTGAGATATGCAAAATCTTCAACTTCAAAACTAAATTCTCTTCGCCTTTGGTCAGCGTAGCTCTTCCATCTTGACTATGCAATCCTTAGGTTCTCTCTCACCATGCGAACTTGTCTCTTAGCTTCCTGCAATATGCTAGGTCTAAAAAACCTTCTGTTCTCCAGTCTCATTCCAAAACAAAGGGTTTTGGCACCTACGACCATATAGCATCTCAAACGGTGCCATATTTAATTCTCTTGATGACTATTATTGTAGGAGAATTTGGTGTACAATAGACTCTTATTCCAACTCCTTTCATACTGCAGAGCACAGACTCAGCATATTCTTAGGGATCTAATTTACTTGCTCGATCTGTCCATTAGTCTGAGGGTAATAAGCAGAACTGAAGTTCAAATGGGTATCGAAGGTTTCATGCAACCTCTCCTGGAACTTCAAATCCTATACCAGGCACAATCCTCATGGGTACTCCATGGAAACAGACTATCCTAGAACTATACAACTCTGCTAGTTGCAGTCTGATGTAGGTTGTCTTGATAAGTACGAAGTGAGCTACCTTGGTTAGTCAGTTCATAATTACCCAAAGGGAATCATATTCAGACTGTGTCCTAGGCAATCTTATGATAAAATCCATAGCAATTTCTTCCCACTACCACTCGGGTACTTGCAAATGTTGCAACAATTTAGCGGGTCATTGATGCTCGGTCTTGACTCTCTGAAGCAAAGAGCAACATACTTGGCAATATCTCTCTTCATTCCATACCATCAATAGGTTGCCTTGAGATCATAGTACATCTTATTCCCTCCTGGATGAATGAAATAAGTGGACTCGTGAGCCTCTAGAAATATCTTATCCTTCAATTCCTTGATGTTAGGCACACAAATCCTTCCTTTGTACCACAACATGCCTTGGTCATCTTCCATAAATCCGGGCAACTTCTCTTTCTTGATATCTCACTTTATCTTCTTGATCTTCTCATCTTCCAATTGACCTTTCTGAACATTCTAGAGTAGAGTAGGATCTACCTCCATCTCCATGACTTCTATATTAATGACAATCCTAAGGTTGAGCTTGTCGAACTACTTGCACAACTTGAACGATCTATTATCTCTACTTTCAATTGACTCAAATGAGTCCTTCGACTCCAAGTGTCAACTACCACATTTGCTTCCCTAGGGTGGTAGTTGATTTCCAAGATCGTAATCCTCGATAAGCTCCAAGTTTCTTCGTTGCCTAAGGCTAGGGTCCGGCTGTGTGAATATATACTTCAAACTCTTATGATCCATATAAAATTCACATCTCTTTCCTATAAGGTAATGCCTCCAAATCTTGAGAGCATGAACCACAGTGGCTAAGTCTAGACCGTGAGTTAGATAGTGCTCTTCATGCGTCCTTGATTGCCGTGAAGCATAGGCTACCACGTATCCATCTTGGATAAGCACACATCCTAATCCTTGTCGCATCACAGTAGATCGAAAATGGCTTCTCCATGTCGGGCATCACTAACACTGGGGCAGTGGTTAGTTACTTATTCAATTCCTAAAATCTAGTTTCACAGTTGGCGTCCACTTGAACTTCTAATCCTTCCTAAGCAACTCAGTCTTGGGGTTGGTTATGTTTGACATTCCTTCTATGACCCTACATCATTATCCTACTAATCCAAGGAGACTATGAATATTGGTGACGCTAGCATGTGCATTCCAACTTAGCGCATCTTGAATCCTTCTTAGATCCACAGACATTCCTTCTTTCGAAATGACATGACTCAAGAAATACACTTTCTTTATCCAAAACTCACACTTGCTAATCTTGGCATATAATCTATGGTCTCGAAGCTTCTGCAATACCAGACGGAGATGCTCTTCGTATTCTCTTTCATCCTTAGTGTAGACCAATATATCATTAGTGAACACTATGACAAACTTATCCAAATACTCCATAAAGACTTTGTTCATCATATCCATAAAGTAGGTCGGAGCATTAGTCAGTCCAAAATAAATCACCGTATACTTGTACTGACCGTTCCTCAAAATGAATGCAGTCTTCGGAAGGTCACATTCTCATGTCTTCAGCTGATCCTATCCCAATTGAAGATTAATCTTAGAGAACACACACACACACCATGGAGTTGATCAAACAGACCATCAATCCTAGGCGGTGGGTACTTGTTCTCGATGGTAACCTCATTCAGAGCACGATAATACACGCACATCCGTTGAGTACCATCCTTCTTTAGGATGAAAATTTACAGCGGTTGCTCATAGGGGTGAAGTAGGGCGGATGCAACCCTTCTCTAGCAATTCCATAATCTGATCCTTTAGTTCACCTAATTGCTTAGCTGTCATCCTATAGGGTCTCTTATACATAGAAGCAGTATCAGGCACTAAATCACAAACTCGATGACTTGGTCAGGTGGCACGACTAACAATTCCTCGAAAAAGACATCGAAAAAATCATTAATCGCCGGTATCTTGGATACTAGATTATCATATAGTTGATTCAAATTCACACTGTTGGCAGGTCCTTAGCGGTAGTTATTGGCTCGATGACATATTCCAATTCTTTCTTATCTGGGTAGTAAGCTTTATGAACTCCTTAGCACGTCTATGGGTACCTTGTGCTTGCTTTACCAATCCATTCGAAGAATGACATCAATGTCATTCGAATCCAAAATAATATGGTTGCCGACAAAGTCTACCCCCCTTATTTTATGATTTAACCTGTGACATATTGTCTTCCAGATACATCTCTTTCAAGGTCGCTAACTTTCATCCAAAAACAACATCAACCCCCTGAGTATCTTCAGGGGTTACTTGATTGACTCTTCTTCTAACGTCATCCGGCTTGACTCGGCTAGGATTGGTCTTCCAAGGTGGTTCGGTGTTAGTGGGCATAGGCTTTGAGTTGACCTCTCTCTTCCTAGTTGTAGCACTTCTTGTCGATGGAAGCTTGGGTTCTTCCATATGAAGGTGGTGAGACAAAACCAAAGAAATCCCTATGAGTGTGACTCATTCTACTCAAAGGTTGTTGCATGCGCTTCCTATAATCAAATTGCAGAACTCTAGGGTGTCGTGTTGCTTCTTAGTCCCTTCATCCAGAGTCTTGCTAGCATCATGCTTCATCTTTCTTTGTGGTGGTCTTCCTTTCATGGGTGGCATCTTTTTGATTGGCATGTTGCACTATCACCAAGGTCTCTAAAAGGTAAGTCCACATGACCAACAACTACTCAAGAGTAGAGAGATGGTGGATTCCTGACGTTGTTGTTGCCATGACAATTGGTGTTGAAGATTCCGTCTTTTGTTGTCGGAAGAGTAAGGGTTGATGAGATAGGAAAGAAAAGATGAGGGAGGTGAAGGGATAGCATGCAACGGTAGCAAAAAGGTGTTGGAGGTAAGAATGATAATCCACCAAAGATAGATAGAGACAAACATGGATAGAGAGATACAAAAACTAAGATTTTATTATATATAAACCTAAGGGGTTGTGTGTGTAAGATATACCTTACATCCACACTAGCACTCAAACAAAGATGCAAATCAAGCATTTTCCATCACACAAAGAACAATCGATGCTCACATAGCATTATAGCGATTATAAAAGACTCAATAATTCTAAAAAAACCTATTAACTTATCTTAAAAAAATGATGCTAAACAAAAAGGATTCCTATCTAAGAGAAACCACTCCTAGTCATCATTATTGTGGGGAATGACATAGACTAGAGGTGCATGAATAATCATCCTGCGAGGTGCTGAAGATGGAGCACCTCTTCATCTCTTCATCTGAATATGTTTCTTGGGGACAATAATGCTTGATCTTTCGTAGGACCTTCATTGCATCTTTATTCCTCATTGAGGTGCTTGGAGGCAAAAATGTAGACTTGGAGATGCCAAAAATTTTGGGAAGATTTGGAGAAAGTCCGTAAAACCTTTTCCAAAGCAGAGGGGCTAAGAAGAGCAAGACAGGAGACATGATAAGTAGCAAACTAGAGGTTTTTAGGATGGATGGAATAAAAATAGTTTTGGTTGTAAAATAAACTTGAAAATATGACTCTTATAACTAGTCTAGCATTCCTATGGTCGACATGGCTCTGGTATCACTCTGTCACACCCAGTTTTAAGGCTAAACCAAATGTAATAGTATGTGTGCTCAGGGATCAAGTTTACACATATACCGTACAGAAAATGGATACAGAATAACCAATGTCATAGTATATAATATTTATAAATGAATAATGTCTTCACAGTAGAAAATTGAGGCATTGCAGCAGAAAGACACCATAACCCCACAAGCAATCGACCGGGGGCAGTCGCTCACTTAGAACTCTATATCAAAAAACTCCAGATCTTCTTCAGCTTCTGAGTAGCAGGTTTGTGTGGCAAGGGGAAAATAGCATGATTGAGTACACTTATAGTTGGTACTCAGCAAGTGTGGGAAAAATATAATATGCAAAGGG
>VSTD030001023.1:0-13980 GCA_008808055.3 Sporobolus alterniflorus
GTTGGCGTGTTCATAATCACCATTAAGTTAGGGCAGGTGAGGAAGGTAGGCGAGCGAGGGTCCTACTATGCCATCGCACCCTACACAAGCTTCTACACTTCAGGTATTGTTCTTCTGTTTATGTATAATCTTTACACCTTATTCATGTTTGCACTGTTGTGTCTGTGAAGTTTTAATCAGATAAACAACAGGTAATGTTTTGAAGAATCATGAATGTGATCAGATAAACAACCTGAGTAACAAAACTACTTTCTATACATGTTTGCACTGTTATGATCTAGAATGTTTTGAAGAATCAAGAATGTGATTTCATACGAACCATTACCCTCATATGAATATATAATTCCTTTGTGATACCTGTTCGTAGAAACTGAATATTGGAATTGGAAGGTTGCAATGTCATATGCACCGAGATAACCTTGTCTTTGGTTCAAATTTGCTATGAACGGTTCTTGAAAATGGTTGTCTTAATGATATATTGTTTGTTGACCTACATTGTGGCCAAACTAATGCACATTCCAAAACAAATATTAGAATCATTCAAACCTGCACATCTCAGAAATATGTAAATGTTGGGCTATATCATATTATCATGGTTGTAACTCAACTTTCTATGTTGTATCCTTTCAGATCTTGCAATGGGTAGATTGCCACTGCCATGAAGACGTAGTGATTGATCTATTTAGATGACTTTGGTACTATTGGGTTCTCAAGGAGTTGATTCAAATGTTTTGTTTTCTATTGAACACTAGAATAAGAAAATATAGGTCATGGCAGTCAGCAGAATACTCTCTTTAGTTGTGCAGTTTATAACTGTTGAAGTTAGAAAAAGGTTTCTCACATTTGTGCCATGTAAGGTATATGGAAGGAAAAAACATATGAACAATGATTCTTGTGCTTCTGGAAATAGCTGTAATTGTTGGTTATAAAACAGTTGTAACTTTGTGTATTGTTCTAGTGGTTAAATGTCATCAACAGGGAGGAGACAGCGATATAATTAATCAAAGTAGACTAACCTCGAAATTTAATAAATCCATCAACTCACTGCTTAAGTCTGCTATATCAGGCTATCAGCAGCGTGGCTAATTTTTTTAAATAAATTATTTGGTTTCTGGTGAGCTGACTAAAGAGAGTAGCTGGCGTTGTTGACAGGTTCCTAGATGACTGAATAAACCTGCTTTTAAAAGCTACTACCTCTGTCACAAAATATAAACCAGATTCGTGGTCAATTAGCTGTCTCTTCTTGTTCATGTTATTATGTATATTGGCCTGCAATCTATGTGTTTGGTTTACATTTCTTCCCTTTTAGTAAATGCTGATTTCAGATTGGCTATCCTGCTTCGAGCTGCTTGAGTAATATTTATTGTGGTGTAGAACGAGAATAAAAGATATTTGACTTGTAGTGATAGTTCAGCTTCAGTACACCGGATTGTTCATATAGCTTAATAAAATGGTCTGGTGAATATTGTAATTTACAAAAATAGTAGGCACTAGTGGTATGTTGCGATGCTTTAACGTTGACAGCTATAATTCTCTATTGAGCACAAAATAAAGGCCCCCATATATATTGTTCTTTCAGTAGTAAAATATTGTGACAGTGATCCTTGGATTCTCTTTTGCCTGCAAAGATATTTTATATAACTTGTTAAATGCCTGTGCAGTCCCACTGATATTAAAAATCATATATATACTTGTGCATTTCTTGTAACTCAAAATTCTGTTACTGGGCCTTAGACCAAGTCAGTCATTAGATAAGTCTAAATAAACATTATCGTCTGAATTGTTAGCTGGCTTAATTAGCGTTTGTTAGTCAGTTAGCTGCTCCTAGAGAGTAGCTGATCAGGTAGCAATCAGTTGTAAGCATGGCCTATAAGGCCTGTCATTCGATGGAATAATAGATAAGCAATAAGTAGATCCTGGCCTCGTGGCTTAGGGTTGATCTTCCTGTGCTACTGTTTGCCTCCGAGCCATATCATTTGGTATCCGGAGTCACCATCAACACCATTGCTGCCATTCCCACCCCTGTTTGCACCATGTCCTCCAAAAAACCCCACTGAACCAAGCATGGTGGATCAGGTCGCTGATCTGTGTGTTGTCATGGAGAAATTGGCCTTTGCGGTTGCCATCATTCAAGGTAACTAGGGCCAGCTCATGGTGGCCATCAACCGGCTACAATCAGAGAAGTTGTTGTAGTCGGATGACTCCGTTAGGATCGCAGCCTACCAAGCGATCGCAATCCGGCACCGGGGAAGCTACGACCATCACAAGCTCTTGTTTCCCACCTTCGATGGCCAGGAAGACCCACTGTTGTGGCTTAATCGCTGCGACTAATTATTCTGCATTCAGGAGACGCCGCCTGCCCGCAAAGTGTTCCTTGCAACCTTCTATATGACAGGCAACGCAGTGCAATGGTATGCCTTGCTGGAGCATAACCAGGGCACTCCGTCTTGCGATGACTTCGTCAGGTTGGTCAATCAATGATTTGGGCCACCGCTCCGGGGCTATGCTCTGGGTGAGTTGATCCAATTGCGGTGCACGGGCTTCGTCGCCGACTACCAGCGCCAGTTTCTCTCCCTCCTTGGCCGTTGCGAGGGACTGGCCGAGAACTATCAAGTCGACATCTTCACCGCCGGACTTCACAATCCTCTCAAAACTGACGTCGAGCTCGGTCACCCGGCGTCCCTAGAGGATGCCATGGTGCAGGCCCGCACATACGAGCAATGCCTAGTGATGCTCGAGGATTCCCCGGTCCAGCCTTCCTGCCAAGCCGCTCCTCCAATTGCACGACGTCCCAGTCCAAGCAGCTGCTCTTGCCGGTAATGCCATCTTCGTCCAACGCACCGGGTGGCACCAGTGGCGTGGCACCGACCAGCCCACGCATCAAGCGTCTCACGGCGTTTGAGATGGCCACCAAATGGGAGTGTGTTGAGTGCTTCAATTGCACAAAACCCTTCTCCCGAGAATATTTGAAGGTCTGCCTGATGAAGGGCATTTATCTCCTGCACATGGATGATGACACACCAGCTGAAGCAGAGTTGATCACCGATGACCCCAGCATCTTGCTCAATGCGATTAATGGGCTTGCATCGATTGACACTCATTCATTCATCTCTGCATCTGTCACTGCTCGACTTCACCTCGATCCCCTGCATTAGCCTGGGCTCCACGTTAAGGTGGCCAACGGTGATCGGGTTCCCAGCGCCGGCATGTGTCGCGTGACCCACATCTTCATCGACGCCAAAGAATTCATCGTCGACATGTTCGTTATTCCCCTGGAAGGCTTCAACATGGTCCTTGGTGTGCAGTGGCTCCGCACACTAGGACCGATACTCTGGGACTTTGATCACGTGTGAATGTGCTGCTGGCTCGATGATCACCAGGTTGAGTGGCAGGGCACGACCATGTGGTGCACTACAACGGTCGTCTACTCCTTGGAGACGACTGACCTCATGACCTTGCTACTCCATGACTTCGACGATGTCTTCGCCACTCTAGTCGGCTTGCCATCGCCACGCCACCACAATCACCACATTCATCTCCTCCCCGACATGGCGTTCGTGGCCAGCTAGCCCTATCGTTAGTCGCAGCTGGTAAAGGATGAATTGGAAAGGCAATGCCATGACATGCTCCAGTAGGGCATCATCTGCCCGAGTACATCGGCGTTCTCCTCGCCGGTGCTCTTGGTGAAGAAGCACGATGACACGTGGCACTTCTATGTCGACTACCGCACGCTCAACGCCGGCACGATCCATGACATGTTCCCGATCCCCATCGTGGATGAGCTTCCTGATGAACTACGTGACACCCAATTCTTCACCAAGCTCGACTTGCGTAGTCGTTATCACCAAGTCCGCATGCACAACGCTGACATCGCCAAGATGGCATTCCGCACCCACCATGGCCAGTTCGGGTTCTTGGTCATGCCATTCGGCTTGACCAATGCTCTAGCGACCATCCAAGCTATGATAAATGATGTTCTTCACAATTTCATCTGCCACTTTGTGTTGGTATTCTTTGATGACATTCTCATTTTTAGTAGTTCTTGGAGCTCCCACCTGCAGCATGTCTGCGGCGTTCTTCAATGACTCCAGGATCATCGCTTGGCGGTCAAGCGGAGCAAGTGCGCCTTCGGCACAACCTCAGTGGCCTACATGGGCCATGTCATCTCGGGCCAGGGGGTCACCATGGACGCCGAGAAGATCAAAGCGATCAAGGCGTGGTTGCCTCCACGCACGGTGCGTGTCGTCTGTGGCTTCCTCGGCTTGACGAGCTATTATCGCAAATTGATCCACTCCTACGGTGACATCACGGCGCCGCTGACACCGATCCTCAAGCGTGACATGTTTAGCTGGACGTCAGCGGTTGTGGCAGCGTTCCACTCCCTCAAGGCGGCACTGACCACAGCGCAAGTGCTGCAACTGCCAGACTTCAACCGCGCTTTCATCGTCGACTGCAATGCCTCGGCTTGGGCATGAGCATAGTCCTGCATCAAGATCAATGGCTTGTGGCCTTCTTCAGCTGGGTCATGTCTCCCCATCACGCCAAACTCGTCACCTACAAGCGTGAGTTGATCGGCTTGGTCAAGGTCGTCCGCCATTGGCAGTCGTACCTTTGGTTGCGTGAGTTCGTCATGCGCACCGACCACTTTAGCCTAAAGTACCTCTTGTACTAGCAGCTCTCCATGATCCCTCAACATCACTAGGTCATCAAGCTCTTGGTCGAGTTCAAGCCAAGGCGTCTCAATGCCGTCGTCAATGCTCTGTCTCGCCGTACTGAAGAAGAAGAGATGGCTGCCCTTGCCTTGTCGTCACACACATTTGAGATGTTCAATCAGTTTCACAGGGAGGCAGCCACCCTGCCAGAGTTGGTGCCCAAGCATGCTGCAATTGAGGCGGGCACGACGGACAAGGGTTGGGCCATCGTTAGCATTGTGGTCCTGTTCCAGGGCAGGGTGTTCATGCCATCGTCGTCTTCCCACTAGGCACTGATGTTGGAGCAGGCCGTCAACATTGAACATGAGGGTGTCCAGAAGACGTTGCAGCAATTGCGGGCATCCTTCCACATGCCGCACGACAACTGCCTGGTGCGCAAGTTCATTAGAGGGTGCTTGATTTGCCAGCGACATAAGACAGAGCATCTTCACCCCGTTGGGCTGCTGCAGTTGCTCGACGTGCCCAGCTCCATATGGAGTGACATAGCCATGGATTTCGTTGAATGATTTCCTCGCATGGGGGGTAAGTCAGTTATCCTCATGGTTGTTGATCGTCTCTTCAAGTATGCACATTTCATTGCGCTGGGTCACCCTTACTCTGCCACCAGTGTCGCCAAGGCCTTCTTTGAGCAGGTGGTCCGCCTCCATGGCATTCCGGTGTCGCTTGTCAATGACCACGACCCTGTCTTCACCAGCACGGTCTGGCAGGAGTAGTTCCGGCTCAGTGGCACTCAACTTCGGACGAGCTCAACGTTCCATCCCCAAACCAATGGGCAATCAAAGGTGACAAAACGAATCATCACCATCTATCTCCACTGCCTTGCCGGCAATGCCCGAAGAGCTGTGCTAGCTGCCATGGGCAGAGTATTGCTACAACATGTCCTACCAGACTGGTCTCCACGTCACTCCATTCGAAGTTGTCTACTGGCACGCGTCACCATCAATGGATCCATTTTAGGCCGAGGCAACAAGAGTGGTCGCGGTGGACCACCAACTGCGGTACCGTGGTCTTCCTTGAACAAATCTGCAGCCGCCTTGTGCAAGCGCAGTCCATGATGAAGCTCCAGCCTGAAAAGCACCATCGAACGCTCGAACTCGCGGTGGGCGATTGGGCCTGGCTCTGCCTAAATCATCGCACCGTCGTATCTATCTGTGACGTCGGCCACTCCAAGCTAGCGCCCAAATTATTTGGTCCATATCAGGTGGTGGAGCACATTGGGCCAATTGTGTACCAGCTGAAGTTGTCCCCTCGTGCTCGTGTCCACAATGTATTCCACGTTGAGTTCCTGCAGAAGTATGAAGGGCCGGCTCCTCCATCAGTGCCGCCACTCCCTCCAATTGTGCGCGGCAAGGTGGTACCTCAACCTGATCAAGTCCTGTGTGCACAGCCAACTAGCTCTTCATGGGAGTTGCTAGTGCGCTGGGTAGATTGCTTAGTAGCTGAAGCTATTTGGGAGAATTTGGAGCAGTTCAAGGAAGCTTATGCTGAATTTCAGCTTGAGTACAAGCTATTACAAATGGAGGGGGAAAATGTTATGGATCAGTACTTCGGTCGACAATATGGCCACAGGCAGAGGAAGGTTGCGCCAGCTAATGAGCCTTAGACCAAGTCAGTCATTAGATATGTCTAAATAAACATTATGGCCAGAATTGTTAGATGGCTTAATTAGCGTTTGTTAGTCAGTTAGCTACTCCTAGAGAATAGCAGATTAGGTAGCAATCAGTTGTAAGCATGGCCTATAAGGCCTTTCATTCAATGGAATAAGAGATAAGCAAGAAGTAGATCCTGGCCTCGCGGCTTGAGGTTGATCTTCCTGTGCTAGTGTTTGCCTGATCCCCTAGCCATCTCAGCATATATACGCTAGTAGTTTGTTTTGTTTGAGATTTCACTAAGAAATAGCATTTCTGCTTGGTATATTTTTCAGATTATGCTTGCAATATTGCTATTTTTGGCAAGGACACGATCTAATGATCAGATTTTGGTCTCTGCTTGCGAAAATATTTGGGATAGTGGCATGTATCAGGTTTACATTTATGATTTCTGTGAGTAAATCCTAGTAGGGCTTATTTGAATTTGGGATTGAATTTGTCTTTTAAAAATGGGGACAATTCCTTCAAAGCCATTGCAAAATTTTATGATCTTTTGTATACCACTGGTCTCTCACTGACATTTAGGGCTCACTTGTGTCACTGACATGTGGGCCTCAAAGGCGGGATTGAACAGAATTGCAATGACTTTGAGGAAATTATACCTAAAAATGAGTCTGATAGTGACTTGAACAAATTTGCATTGTTTTGTCAATAAAATGCCATCTCATGCTTGGTAGGCCTTCATGAAATTGCTAGCTTGAATTCCTCTTCTTCTAAGTATGTATGATTTAACTAAGTATGTATGATTTAACTTTATATCGTTTCACTTTTGTGCCTAAATAATCTGACTAGATCTCCAGGCGCCACTGGGAATAGGCCGCACATGGTTTCAGAAGAGATTGTTCAGAAAGTCAATAAAATGGAGAGAATATCTTATAACAAACATGACAGTGAGACTAGGAGCTATAACTTCTGCAAAAAATTGTGAGACCAGGAGATATAGCTTCTGTAAAAATTACAAGAGCAGGCATACGATAAGTTAAATCAAGGTTTATAGTTGTTGCATCATATAAAGCACATGTTCCTGCCAGTAAAATCATTAGTGGATTTAGGGCTTTAGGCTATATTTTGAAGGGATTGCAGATCCCCTGGGTAGCAATCAAATTCTGACATGTGTATCTATATGTTTTTGTGTTCAAATGAGTCTTCTTCGACTGCGTTATTACTAAGTTCCTGGACATCAACAATAAATGTCCGGAGGGATACATGAGCGCAATTGGCAGTGGTTGGGGTCGAACTTTGCTATGTGTAAACTACAATCTACATGTGCATGCCTCAAAACTCAGATGAATAATAAGAGAGTTAGGAGGTCAGATATACCAATTCACAAGAGATGTTGATCGCTTGTCATGAATATGCAGTAATCCACCCACAAAACATGTCCGTTTGGAGGACTCTACAGATCTTCTTCAGATTGGATGCGATGTTATGTAGTGCCTAGGTCGATGCGCTAGAGCATCTCCAGTTGAGGCTCCTAACCAGACTTCCATCCTATTATTTGGTTAGTGGACTAAAAAAATCATCTTCAACCAGACACCTATCTAAATGGACTCCCAATTTTTTTCTCCAAGCCCCTATTACAAGGGCCCTCCCAAGTCTTCCTCAAAGTGGATCCTACACTCTATTATCTCCCTTCTATCGGCTCTGGAGTCCTCTCAAAAGGCACAACACCATCGTTGCTCGAGTCTCAGTCCTTCTTCTTGGCAAATGACAAGCAGGTCCCACTTGTAGTATTATTTTTTATCATTGACAAATGGGTCCCATTTGCTAGAAAAAGTAGGAGCCTTAATTTAGTTAGTACCGCTAGAGCTGGAAACAAAATTTAAGTCCTACAAATTAAGAGCCAACCCCTATATAAAAAATAGGAATCTGATTTAGGTAGTACCACTGGAGATGACCTAAGAACACATCTAGGCATCGCAAGGCCGCACCGCCGTTAGCACATAAATGTCCGGGAGATGAGTATCACCTCTACTGCGGATGGGCATGTGGCCCAATGGCACTGGAAGCAAGGGATCACCAACCGATCCCTGGACTCTAAATCCAACTATTTCTCGCGATAGATGACCAATAAGTCGACATTGGTGAGAGGAAATGATGACCACCATGGCGAGAGCAATGATAGCAGCGCTTCGCTAGAGGACCAGGTGTTCGAGTAGCTCACGCAGGTCTCCCTCGACGACCTAGCCCTCATGCCGCATGGTGTCATCCTGGTGGCTTAGCCTCACATACGAGCTGGTGTTCGCGCCGCTGCACTACTGCCATGTCAACACCGTCTCCGGCTCATTTGTCTAGAGCATGACATGCAATCCCTTTCATGCCGACTTCGTGTCCATGCACGAGCACCATGACTCCTTGTTGAGGAAGGTCTCGTTGGACTTTTTGTCATCTGCGCTCGTGTGCATGGTGGCCGTGGTGGCGCGCTACGGGCCCATGTGTTGTGTGGAGGCCGACACACGATGGCAACCCTTCCACTATGTTTGTAGGCCAGCCACGTGGCAGTGGCACACGCAGCCGAACCCGCGCTTGCAGTTCCGCGCGGCAGCCATGACCATGGTGGCTGTTAGGTCCGATCAACTTCTGTGGCGCCGAACAAGATCACGAGAGTGTGAACACACGCACACACGAGACTGGATTGGTGGGCGGTCTTACATCCACATCTTTTTGGTTTTTCTTTGCTTTATATAGGAGATACACGCCCGGTTCCACTGCCACACCACGGATGACACCATGACTCGCACGACGTGCACGTCCTCCACCGAACCTATGAAACCGGGCACATGCAAACGATGTCACTAGCCGCACGCATGCCATGCGCCACGATGGCAGACTTGAGCGGCGCAGGATAGGCCCTGGCTCGCTGGTTATTGACTAACCCATGACTAAGCTACAACACAATCAGAACTAAAGTATCAACAATCTCTCCCCCCTACTTTTGTTTTCTTGATCGTGGATAGATGGATAACTCCTATCTTCTCCCGAAGCTCGTGAAAGCGCTTAACCCCCAACGCTTTCGTCAGCATGTCTGCAACTCCTCATTGGTGCCAATGTGCTCTAGCTCGACGTCGCCGCATTCAACACATTTACTCATGTAATGAAACTTGATGTCGATATGCTTGCTACGATCATGCAGAATGGGATTCTTGGCCAGCGCAATGGCTGTTGTATTATCCATCTTGCTGGTCGGCCTTGGAACACTGATCCCTGTCATCTCCTCCAGTCGACACCGCAACCATGTCGCATGTGCAGCTGCTGTAGCACTCGCCATGTGCTATGCTTTGCATGATGATTTTGCCACGGCCGTCTGCTTCCTGGACAACCATGTTACCGGGCTGTTGCCAAGGAAGAACGGCACCCTTGTTGTGCTTCTACAACCATCAATGTCAGCAGCAAGGTCGTTGTTGCTGTATCCAAGCAGTGGAAGCTCCCCATCTCCTCTGTCATACTGCAGGCCAAAATTAGTCATTGCAGCAATGTACCATAGCAAGTGTTTCAGTGCCTCCATGTGATCTTCCTTGGGGTCTTCCATGAAGCAGCTCAAGAACCCAACACTGAAGTTCAGGTCTCGACGTGTGTGGAGTAGGTACCGTAGGCTTCCAATGATGCTACGATACTGTATTTCATCGGTCGGTGAAGTCGTGCTTCTCCTGGAAAACTTGGGTTTCGGCTCCGTGGGTATCACACATCCATTGCACCCTGCCATTCCTGACTTCTCGAGCAATTTCTTAGCGTACGCGCTCTTGCTCAGTTGTACAATGCGTCAACCTTGTTTCACCTCGATGCCCAAGTAGTATGACAGGGACCCCAGATCGCTTATTCCGAAGGTCTGCTTCATCTTGCCTTTGAACAACTCAATCTCCATCATGCATTCACTCACAATCGGCAAGTCATCAATGTAAGCTCCAACCACTAACCCGATGCCATTCTTGATTTGGGTGTACAGACTGTGCTCCGTAATGCACCACGTGAACCCGAGCCCGACCAGACCTGTGTTGAGTTTTGCATTCCACACGTGAGGAGCCTGACAAAGTCTGTAAAGAGGCATGTGCAGCCTCAGTACCCTCTACTCTTGAACCTCTGCTGTGAACCCTTGAGGTTGAGTCACATAAACTTCTTCGCTGAGATCGTCGTTCAAGAAGGCAGACTTCACATCCATATGATGGGCTAACCAACCATGGTGAGCCGCCATGGCTAGGACCAATCGCATAGACTCCATCCGTGCCACAGGAGAGAACACCTCTTCAAAGTGGATCCCTCATTGCTACACATAACCCTTTGTGACTAGCCTTGCTTTGTGCTTCACGATGACACCAGCTTCATTGTACTTCAACTTGAATATCCACTTCAAATCTATGGCGCGGTGACCTCGTGGCATGTTCACCAGTGTCCAGGTGATGTTCTCTTCAATTGAAGCCATTTCCTCCAGCATGGCCATGCACCATTCATCAATCTTTAGTGCTTCGTCAGCTGAGTTGGGCTCTGCATTGATTGTATCTAGCAACTCATCTGAAATCTCCCGGTCGGTGAGCCTACGAGGTGTGTCTTGCCCAAAGATGCTTTCCATCGTGTGGAACCAACGAGGTGTGTCATCGTGATTGACATCCAAGTCGGGACTGCCGGCCGAGGGCGTCGCATGTCACACCGGCCTGGGCGTCTCCAGGGTCGGTACATGGGCTGACTCATTGAATGGCGCTACTGAGGACACTGAGCCAGGCTCCCCCGGCATGGTCACCACCGGTCGAGTGTCCAGCCGTCTATGCCCAACTGCGCCTCTGCGTCATTGTTCATCTTGGCATTGTCCCACTCCCATGCACGTTCTTCTTCAAACACGGTGTCACGTGAAACGTGAACATGCTTGGTGGAGGAATCATAGAAGTGCCATGCCTTGCTCCCACCTTCATAGCCGATGAACACCATCGGCTTGCTCCTGTCCTTGAGCTTGGACAAGCGCTTGTTTCCCTGTTTGACATGGGCTACGCACCCAAACGTATGGAAGTGATGTACCAAAGGCTTGACCCCATGCCATACCTCATATGGTGTGCACCCGTTGATGCTCTGAGTGGGAGGGCAGTTCAAGATGTTGACCGTCGTCGTCACTACCTCCCCCAGAACTCCCCCGACACGTCCATTGCCTTAAGCATGCTCCTAGCCAAGCCCATGATGGTTTGATTTCATTGCTCAATGACTCTATTCTGCTTTGGTGTACACGGTGTGGTGAGGGGTTGTTGAATGCCTTCCTTCCACTATAAGAAAAATAGAAACTTTCGTTGGCCCAAACAAATTTCGTCGACTCGAGAAAAAGCCGATGTAAATTAAGCAATTTTCGTCGGCCACACCAAGCCGACGAAAGTCAACTTAACTTCCATCAGCCAGGTAGGGGCCAACAGAAGTTAAGTTAACTTTTGTCAGCTTGGTCCATGGTAGATCTAAGATACGAGACTTAGGAAAAATCATCACGGAGCGCCTGACCCCGCCTCTCTCCAAACAACACCGCGCTGCACCCGGCCTCTCTCCCAAATCTACGTGCTCGGCTGCTGCTGCTCTCCTCTGACCACCCCACAGCCTGCCACCGTGGCCCTCTCAGCCAGGCACTATCCACCACCTACTGCCGGCCAGCGCAGTTCACCGCCCGATGCCCAACGCCCCCAGTCAAGCCGTCATCACATGCCCCCGGTTAAGCCAACGTTGTTGCCAAACCCCACGCTACTGTGTACCTTGGTGTCTAGCTTAGAGAATGTCGAATGCTCACCAGTCGTGGTTCGACACACCCGTCTCCAAGATCCAGCGGGTAGTGTCACCGGCCTTCTCCCCCAGCTGAATGAACAGTCAGTCCTCATTGAGGTGAACTTCTGCTAACACTGACACAACCAGCTTGGTGATGATGCTAGTGCATACCACTAGCAGAGCGGCCTCACCATTGTCCTCCACTTGCACCGCTTGGGCCTGCTCATCGCGCTTCTTCTTTCTGCATTCACGAGCCCAATGCTCATGCTTGCCGTAGTAGCGGCATTCATCGCCCGTGACATTGTTGCCACCACGCCCAGTGTTGCCACCACTGCTGAAAGTACATCTAGGCCCCTAGTGGGTTTTGGATGAGTGATGACCAACAATTAGAAACCTAATCCTTTATTGAGTTTTGTTGAGAATTTTCTCTAGTCATGAGTTCGGCATTTAATCAAAATAGAAAAGAAAAGGAAAGGGGTCAAAGGCTCAAAGATCAAAGATTTTATACTTTATTTGAGTCATAGGAAAGTCATACTATCAAGAGGAATGCATCAAAAAGTTAGGTGAAAGGTCGAGGTGCTTAACCACTCAATATACATTTTTCCTAGTTCTCACCGGACTCGTCCGGTGAAATCACCAACTTCCAGAAACTCTCACAGGCTTCTAGAGGCGGGTACCGGACTTGTCCGGTCCCTGCACTAGACTTGTCCGACCCATGGCCGGCTTCCAGAGAGTCCCACTGGACTTGTCTGGTGGTGGTACCAGATTAGTTCGGTGGACCGGACAAGTCCGGCCTGAGACCAGCTTCCGGAGACTTTATATCGGCTTGCAGAGAGGTCCACCGGACTTGTTCGGTGAAAAGCTCCCCAATGGCTCTTTTTGAGGTGGGGGCTATAAATAGACCCCAACCTGCTCCCTTGGACCGTTGGCCACTCAGAAAACTGAAACACCTCATTGAGATCCAAAGCTTGAGCTCTCTCCTCTCTCTCTCTCTCTAAGACATCAATCTTGATTCTTGTTCTTGAGAGAAGATTTGAGCTTCCTTGTGTGTGTCACCTTCAAGCAAGAGCACCTCACCCTCTCCCTTGACGACCTTGTTGCATTTGTTACTCTTGGGGATTCAATCCCCTAGATGGCTAGACGTCATCCGAGAGCTCCCAAAGATTGTGGTGAAGTCCTGGAAAGTTTATATTGTCCTCCTCTTCATGGGTAGTAATAGTGAGAATCGGGTTGGCCTTGGTGGCAACTTAGGAGGATTAGGGTTGAAAGAGACCCGGCTCTTTCTGAGCTCCTCAATGGAGACGTACGCAACCTTTGTGGTTGGCCGAACTTCAAAAATAAATCTTGTGTCTCCTTGTACCTCTTGCATTTATTTTTTGTTGCATGTTTATGTTCTTCGTGTTCTTGAGCTCTATACCTAGGGTTTCATACCTGTCTCCATTCTAGCTTGTAATCAATTTATTGTTGCTATTCTAGTTGCTAGAATAGCTTGTACTAGGTTGTGGTAGAGCTCTCATAAGTTAGAATCAAGTTCTTGTCGATCAATATATTTTTATTAGTGCTAAAATCATGTTTACCAGACTAGTCCGGTGGTAAAAGTTTTTAACTGTTTAAATTGATTGTATTTTAGCTCCACTACCTATTCAACCCCCCCACCCCACTCTATGCAACTTTTAGCCGCGACCGCCGCTAACTCCCCCGTCGCAACCGCTGGTATTTTTGCTGCGCCCACGGCCAAGGTCGTGCTTGCCACCCGAGGATGACGCCTCCTTGTGCTGATCGGTGTTGCCACCACCTGTGACGTTCCACCCCTAAGCAAGGGTGGTCAGTCCTAACCAGGATCCATATGAGGTGCCAACACTGAAGTGTTGACGCATAATACAACACATACATGA
>VSTD030001024.1:0-13978 GCA_008808055.3 Sporobolus alterniflorus
AGGTCGGTGGCGGAGAGGCGCGCGGCGGATTCGGGCAGGAAGTCGGAGAGGAGGTAGCGTACCGAGAGCTCCCTTGTGCCGGCCTTGCAGGAGGCCAGGCGCCGCGCGATGGCGGTCGCCTGGGCGGACACGGCGGCGGCGGCCATGGGTGGGCGGCGCGGGGGGGAGGGGAAAGGTGGAAACCCTAGCTAGCGTTCGAGACGGGTGGGGAGGGGTTCGGTTCGGTGTTTGAAATGCCCCCGATTTTTTTTTTTTTTGCTTCTCCGGCTCGGGTGTGAGTACTGAACCTCGCTGGTTGGTGGGACCACGCGTCAGTCGAGGGATGGAAAGACTGACAGCCCATCGTTGCTTCCCGCTCTAATTATTCTGAGCCTCGCATCCGTGGCGGCCACGTAAGGAAAGGGCCGTAAGCCCAGGAGAGAAGAAGCCCATATATACTTACAGTAGAGAGCAGGCAAGCCCAATAGTATCCATAACGTCCGTGGTCGCTGTCGCCAGGAATCTCCCGCCAGCCCATCGTTTGATTTCTGCACCTGCTTCTTTTAGACCGACCAGTTGGTTAAACACTTTTTGAAGTGGTTGATACTTGATGTGCGTATGAAAACTGCGGAAATAGAGATGAGCGATGGCATCTGCGAGTCCAAACACCGTCTTCATCCTCATTCTTGTCATAGTCATCATAATCCTTCTCGGTATCTGCTGGAAACTCCTCAGGCCAGAGATCATGAGGAAGTGCATGAGGCCAGGGAGCTCTGCTGCTTCAGGTGACCGGTTTATCATGAACATCTACTTTTCTATATTGACTTATACGAGAAACAGGATGTTTGTAGCGTCTTTCTAGTTTCCTTTGGCGTGACAGAGGTATCTGAGTACTTCAGCGGCAATATGAGCGGAAATCTACCAACGATAACTAAGTACTCTATCTGTCTCTAAATGTTTGTCACGTTTGATTTTTTATATCAACTGTAGCCATTTGTTTTATTAAAAAAATCTAAAGTTATAAAAAATCAAATATACACTGAATCAAAGTACTCCCCTCATCTCCAAATGTTTGTCGTGTTTGATTTTTTATATCAATTTGATAATTTACTTTAGTAAAAAATTTAAAGTTATGAAAAAATCAAATAATATATTTGATTTTTTTTCATAATTTTAATTTTTTTACTAAAGCAAATAGTCAAAGTTAACATAAAAAGTTAAATGCGATAAATATTTGGAGATAAAGAAAGTACTTCGATTACGCTACACTGAAGAAGACCACAAAGGATTTCCACCAGAAAAAGAAAGAGGAGGGTTTGGGCCGGTTTATCTGGTAAGTTTCTTCGCCCCCCCCCCCCCAAAAGAAACATTGCAAAATCATACTCGCTCCGTTTTTCAAATTATTGTCGTTGCTGGCTTTTTAAATTATGTTTGACCATTTATCTTATTTAAAATATTTATTTAAAGATGTAAAATTATAAGTTGTATTTAAATTTTCTTTATTAATAAAATAAACCATAGCAAAATATGTGACCAGGGAACTGGACGACGGCAGGAAAGTTGCGGTGAAGCAGCTCAGTGTAGGCAAGTCAGGGCAGGGTGAATCGGAGTTTTTCGTGGAAGTGAACATGATCACAAGCATCCAACACAAAATCTCGTTCGCCTCGTCGGGTGCTGCTCGGAGGGGACGCAACGGCTGCTCGTATACGAGCTCATGAAGAACAAAAGCCTGGACAAGATACTGTTTGGTAAGCACACAATGATTAACATGTCAGTATCAGCAGCAGTAGGAGGGGAGAAATAACTGATGACTGTTGCTTATTGTTGCAGGAGGGGAAGGCTCGCCGTTCCTGAACTGGAAAACCAGGCACCAGATCATCGTCATCGGCATTGCTCGGGGACTGCAGTACCTTCACGAGGATCGATTCCAATCTGAGGATCGTTCACTGCGACATCAAGGCCGGCAACATACTCCTGGACGACAAGTTCCAGCCCAAGATTAGCGATTTCGGCTTGGCCAGGTTCTTCCCTGAGGATCAGACATACCTCAGTATTGCCTTCGTCGGCACGCTGTAAGTCGCCAAAACTCAGCTTCACGTTCACGCTTTGGCCACGGCCACGCACATGCCAACGCAGAAAACAAGAGCTTCTTCTTTTGTATCCGTTTCAGGGGATACACGGCGCCGGAATACGCCATCAGAGGGGAGCTCACCGTGAAAGCGGACACCTACAGCTTCGGCGTGCTCGTGCTCGAGATTATCAGCAGCAGGAAGAACACCGATCTCTCGCTTCTAAACGAAATGCAATACCTCCCTGAACATGTATGCAGCGCTCTACTGAGAGACAGGTACGAAATTTTTTTGGACTGAAGAATTAATCCTTGCTTGCTCTGAACGTTTCACAGGCGTGGAGACTACGAGCAGTCCAAGATCCTGGAGCTGGTGGATCCGAAGGTGCAGGCCGACGGGTTCGGCGAGGAGGTCCAGCAGGTGTGCCAGATAGCGCTACTGTGCGTGCAACCGTACCCTAACCTCCGACCGGCGATGTCGGAGGTGGTGTTGATGTTGACGATGAAGAGCGACCAGTCCATCCCCGGCGCCGATGAAGCCGGCGTTCCTGGACAGGAAGAACCTCAAGGGCAAGAACGCCACGTCAGACACCGCACCGGACATGAGGTCGCCGTCGTCGTACTGGATGATCAACACGCCGTCCCCCATGGTCGACAGGACGTACGACATGAGCTGTGGCATATAGTGACGCTGCAGCGCAGCAGCATTGTGCTGGGTGCCGTGCGACCAGAGACAACTAAGCATTCATGTCACACTGTAAGTCTTCAAACTGAGACGCTGAACATAACTGTTCCATATACAGGGATTCAGGGAAACTCGTATTGCAGCACTAGAGAGGAGCTGCGAGTCCGATATCCTCGTAAAAAAAGTGGTGTGAAAAATAAATAGATGTGTAGTTAGACTCATCTTGGCTAGGAGTGTGTAGTTAGACTTATCTTGGCTAGGAGTGCACTAGGTTATGAAAAGCTTACGGCTACGTGTGGTATTTTCGTCTGCGCACTACACAATGTTTCTTCTTCTTTTTGCGCGTTTTCTTGTTTGCTGTAATACTGAAGTGTATATTTGCTTGCAATTCTCCATGTAGATATACGAACGCCACCTGAACTAGGCAGTTGTAATGCATTTAATAAAGCCCTGGTGCATTTTCGAACGTATTTTCAAATAATTTGTTGAGGTGATATCTTGTGTCATTTAAAAAAAAACTTCTTACCGACAAGTAGTGCGCCGTCCGTTCAAAAAAAAAGTAGCATGGCGCAATGTGGAGGGCAAGCTGGTTAACAAGATTTGTTAGTATGATAGCATGCCCTTCTCTTGCACGGTGGCACACTATGTACTCCCTATGTTTCCAAAGAATTGTCATTTTAGTGTTGAAAATTTGTTTTAAAAAATATCATTCTTACTTCCCAACACATCTTTCCCTCTTACCAATATACTTCTTCCGTTCATTTTTATTTGTCATTGGCTAGTTTATTTTTTAAACTAACTGACGATAAATAAAAAAGAATGGAGGTAGTGACGGAGGATCATGGTGGTCAAGTATGACCCGTGTCATACCTCGGCCCGGCCCAAAACCCGGTTTGGGCATTGTAGCTGTATTGTTTGGGGCAATGTTCACACCTGTGTCATATCTTCACCGACGCTTCATCCTCCGCCACTGAACGGATATAGTACATCTCTATCTCTCTGCTCTTTGTGTTTCTGTACATCTCATCTTTTTCACTTTTTCTAAATTTTCATAACCAGAGATAGAATTACAATTAAAAGTGAATGGATTGAGTACTATTTTTTTAGAAAAATGTCACTACTAGTAAGCAATATATATGATCGCTATTACTTCTAATCATCAATTGGATCACTACATGCAAAACGAATCAAACCTTCCTCCGGGGTCAAAATTCAAGTGGAACATGATTTAGTGTAGAGTGTATATTTCCCACTCTACCCATACTAAATACTCCCCCAGTTTCAAAAGGATCCCAAAGAGAATGACAAAGCCAGGGTGCTCTCAAGTCGTTGAATCTCATTGTTCATGATGTGAGAGGAAAGTCGTCAATGCTACATCAATCTCCAAAATGATGGATGGAAATTCCGAGAATTTGATCGAGTAGTCTACAAGGAAGCAGCACGACGTGACCCCATGCCAGGGTCTGTAGTAATTTTATCGTGTAGTACTACTCGCATGGCATCGATCCTCTCAAAGAACAAAATCATCCGAGGTATAAAAAAATACTCGTGCGAATCAGACGGAATCATAGTCAAAATCATTCTACACCTGATTGTTTTTTCGAAAAGATACACCTGATTGTTGTCTGTCTTTCACCTGTTTCCGCAGCTTCGCCTACACTCTGCGGAATTAACTCATCCAACCTATGGTTTAAAAAATCGGCATGTTTTTGTGCAAGCCGTAAAGAACTGTTCATACCGGTTTGAGCGGATGATCGGTTTTTTGTCAAATAAAATTCAAAAAATGTTTTTAAACAAATATTACAAAATATCTGTAAAAAAGTAGATAACTATGGTGAAAGAACTTGGAAACAAACACATTTGACTGGCGAAAAACCCAAGGAAGAAGAAATAAGGAACAACAATAATATACCCTCTATGCCATTGTAAATAAGTAGCAAAGGTTATGTCAAAATTTTAGAAACGACACTCAAAACCTTTCCCTTCCTATTTTCAACATTTTTCCTTTCCATTTTTTTCTATTTTATAGTTGTTCACTGCTCAAAACAAGAAGCTAATCGCATTGACTGCGGTAGACAGAGGAGTTCTTCAATGCGTGCGGTGCGGGCAGGGTTACAAAAATCGGCCAATTTTTTTGAAATTCTGTGAAAACCGGCAGAATCGGGCCGGTCCGAATTTCAAAACCGCCGAATATGTAAAAAACTAGATCAAATTCTAAGGTTACTAGTGAAGAAATTTTTGTAAAACCTAGTCGTTTGGATTGATAAAATTTAACTTTCATCAAATATGTTTAAATTCATTCAAACGTGTTCGACCGAATTCACTGTTCAGGCCGAATTCACTGTTCATTCGGTCGGTTTATCGGAGAATTCGGCCAGTTTATCGGCAAAATCGGCCGGTTGGAGATTTCACAGTTCAAATTTTGAATCAAATGGATTTCGGCCGGTTTTCATCGAATTTTACCAAATTCGCCCGATTTTTCTGAAAACCGGCGGGGTCGGAGGGAGTCGATTTTTTAATCTCCGCCGGTTTTTTAAACACCGAAAATCGTTTGAATCGCCTGGCCAAAATTCTGAAAACGAGCGCGCCCTTTGTTAGCGACCCGATTCTGGTACTAGTAACTACGTCCAAGATCGAGTTCTGCTATTGGGATACTCCTGGTTACTAACGCTGCTACCTCCGGACGGTATCTGCAATGGAGTAAATATGTAGTTAACCACGTACCGAGGTAGGACGTTTTTCGTTGGACAAGGACGGGGAGCGAACCCAATCAAAAGGGTATTGACCCCAAGCTAAGCTAGCGCATGGCAGGGGAGGATACAGGCTAGCAGTTTTTATATGTGCTCAATCACGTGGCTCTGCTTCCAGCCGGCCCCGCTCCTGTCTCCCTCCCTTGGGCCGCCATCGCAGCGCCTCACCACCGAAAGGCGCACTCCACCCTTCCTCGCCTGAGCGGCCCCTGAAACGGCAGCTCTGGAGGGGGATTTGGAGGGAGAAATGCAGCGCCAAGTTTCTATTTTGGCATCATGATGTCCGTCCACCACCAATTAAAATTCCTTGCAGACGGGCACTAGGATGTGGGGAGCATACGCACTACGGAGACGTGTATGGAGTTGCCAGGTTAATTAGGGCCTGATATGATCAGTCTAAATGGAATGGAACCCACACAAGGCTGTTTCTACAAGTTCCTCTTTATTGCTCCGATCCGTGCGGCTGACAAGCATATCGCTCGGACTTGTATGTATGGTGAGAGTTCTTCCGTGGGAAAGTTTATGCGGCTGGGAAGAAAGCCCCCAGATCGAGTCTTGCTTTTGCTAAATTCCAGCATCGTCCAACAACACATACGTCCGAAACACCGATCCGTTTCTGATTAATTGATCGATATATCTGTGGATCGGAGGACAGAAAGGGTTCTAAATAATACCGCGATGGCAACAGCAATCAAACCTTGACAGCAACAACGGCCGGCCCGCGAATAATTCTGAGGACCTGTAATAATCACGTATGGCCAGTTCATCACGTAATGAAGTTTCGGCAATGGTCACGGCGCGATGGGTTGGGGGGACAGATCTCGACCGCAAGGATCCCGAGTATTTGTCCAACGCTGGCAACGGATCGATGGTAGATGCTGGACGATTTGTTCTTGTTCCCGCAGGTGATGAGCTTCAGTCGTCCTAGTACTACACTACCACTGTTAATCACGCCTCTGAATGTTGCCATTGAGAAATCACATCAGAGTTAATAGACCCGGTGTACCGCCTGCCAGTAAAATCTCCAACAAGAAAAAAAAGAGACATGAAGTTACGATAATGATCTCCTGTGATTTGCCTTCGTACTACTACCATTTATGAATATTCCAAACATAGATAATCTTATTACCTGTTACAAAGAAAATCAAATCTGATTTACCTTTCAATTGTTGTCGATAGTACAAGGAATTTTATAACGCTAGGAAGTGCCAAAATTACGACGCGTTGATGAAACTTTAGCTTCATTCGGACTCCAAAAGGAAATTAGGAGGCCCTTTCAGGAACCACAATCCACAAGCAGGTGCAACGTACTTAACAGTATCTATGTCTCTCTATGTAAAGTAAAATAGTCATACGTTTGTCTGCAAAAAAAAAGAGAGGGAACAGATTGTACGGGCAGTTTCCTTCGCTGAACATTGTAGTAGAAATTTTAGTTTCGAGCAACTCAGTTAAGAAACGAGTAACACGGAGTATAAAAGGAAAAGAATAGGCCAGGGAGGAGGACACCACTTCTGCTACCTTTCGAGAACGGGGGGAAAAAGGCCACCTTTGGAGGATTCATCTCTTCACGGAGAAGACTCCGATCAATAATCCCTTTCTGGATGTTAGCAGCGGTCAGGATATCGTATCCAACAATCCATTTCCTCCCTGGGCCAAAATATACGTCAACTTTTCCCACAGCACGCACGCGTAATGATGGAAAAGAAGAATAAGGAGGAGGAGGCAAACATAAACTCGTCGATGATCGAACCAGTTGGATGAAGAACTATTGACGAAATGCGGGAGAAACACTATATATTCATATCTCTATCTCTTTCAATAAACAGATCGATCGAATAGCCATGCTGTCGACTTCGCAAGCCAATCAAATACAAAGGGGGGAAAAAGAAAAAGGAAAGGAAAGAAAAACCGTAGAGGGAAAAGAGAAGAATGGGAAGCGGAAGGGAATGGCACCACTAGACGCTCCTCCCTCTTCTCCTTCGCATTCTTCTCCTCCTCATGGGCGCAAGACTACCAGCTCTCGCGCCCAGCTAGCAGTAGTGGCGAGTAGTAGCAGCTGAGGACGCTGCTCACTCTCTCATCTGTTGTGCAGCGGGTTGGGCCCCGTGGGCACGCGCCGCTTGTCCTCGTCGACCAGCTCGTCGCCGCCGGCGCGCCACCGCCGGCCGAGCCCGATGCCGACGAGGCCGACGATCATGAGATCGAAGGCGCCCCGCCGGCCGCCTTGTTCGCTGGTCCTCGGCACCGCGCGCGACTCGGCGACGCACGCGGAGGCAAGGAGCAGTAAACACGCGACCACCGCCGCGCGAGACCAGCGCCTCCTCATGGCAGCTAGCTAGGGGAAGAAGCTAGAGAGACGGAGGAGGGAGGTGAAGTGGAGTGGAGTCAAAGCGGGTAAAAGCTCATAGCAGCCGCAGCGAGCGAGGCAGACACGGTAGGAAGGCGAACTGCAAAGGGGTTTTAGCTAGGGGCGTCCGCGGTGGGGTGGTTCGCTCACGAGCGCCCCAGTGGGGTGGGGTGATGCCACACCACACCGCATTTAAGGATCCTTCAATTCTCTGCTCTCCGCTCCTGCCACTGTCTCTCAGCTCGGCTCACACGAAGGCCACTTTGTACAGAGCAAAAAGGCGCGGAGGAAATGGAAACGTTTGGTGAGCAGGGGCCCAGCCTACACTACAGACGTAACGAGTGACCGCCATAACTTCCGTCGGAACTTGGAAGCCTTTCGAGAGATGGCCTGCCCGACGCTGCCACATCATGCCCCACGGCACATCTCGATCGGCCGTAAATGCATACGGGCATCATGGTTCATAAATGGAGGGAGGGAGAGGGGTAGGGTTTACGACCCACCGGGCCAGGTCATTTTGCTTCTGGTACAAGTATGTTTTCGTACGTAGGGGTCATGGCGACAGAGAAACACGTAGAGTGTACTGTAGAGCGAGAACTAGAAAAATACCTACTCCAGGCTTTGTATACGGATCGATCGAGACTCGAGAGGGAGATTAGCTGGAGGAGACGACCATGCCTATTCCTCTCCGGGTTTGTTTCAGCAAGCAAGCAGGCAGGCACGCGCGCGTGCAACACACCAACACGATCGAGCTGTGCACGGGAGCAACAGCGACATGTCCCCAACGACCTCCACAGGTCGCACCCATGCATGGGCCCTAGTCTACGTACGCGCGGTTTGTGCAGCCGGCCGGTGCCTGTGCTTGGTGGCACCCTTGCACAGAGAGGAAGACCGGCCTCTCTGGTTGCTCCATCTCTGCCCATGCATGTCACTACGATGGACTAGGTCAGGCCGTTGTAGTTGCAGCCTGTGCTTGATCTGTCCAACACTTTTATTTGTGGGGTGGGGTGGTGTGGTGGTGCTAGTGGAGGAATTTTGCTTGAAATTCATTCTGCGGCTTCCATTCGTTGACTCCATATGCATGCACTTCAACGAACGTCACTTCGATCTCTTCATACAGTGTATACTGTGACCCTGTAGCACCAGGTGCGTTGTCAGCCAATCAACCACACACGTGATTAAGCAAAAGCAATCATTGGCCGGCCGAAGCAGTCGCCGTACCACTAATATCCATAGCGCGCCTTTTTGTCTTGTGTTCGATATGGGTCGTGTGGTGCTTTGTACTACTGTTTGTGAGAATGTGTCGATCTACACATTGCGCTCAACCACCTTCCGAAAAGGTTATTATCAACACCTTTTTTTTCAATCAGCGGAAGCCAATGATATAATATTTGTTTTGCGAAAAAGCCAATGGTATAATTGGCCATGACTCACTTCGCATCCTGGCTAATCCTCCGTCCCCTCGAAAAACAAATACTAGTATAATCCTCCGTAAACAGGTCATCAAGCAGGCCCCATACACACACACACACACACACAAAGCCTACGGCTTAGCCACGATCGATGATGCATATGGAGAACTACAGTGGTATGCATGATATTTTTCAGGCCGCCAAATCATGCTAATAATGACACTCAGCACCGTACTCACTTCAGGTTGCTTTTAATATAATCCGGGGCCGGCCTATATGAAATCTTTCGGTTAGCGTCTTGTTTAATTTATAGCGACGTACGGGCGGCACATGTCTGGAATGATGATCGGCAGGATCATCCAACGTGCCTTTTTCCGTTGTTGCTTTGCGTCCAAGTGCACTCTTTAACGTATGTGCTTGTCGAGGTCACTTACCCTGTGCTGTTTGTGTGCGGTAGGAGGGATTCAGAAAACGTGGATACGCTAATTAAGGGGAGTGAGGCACAGAATCTACGACGTTCAGGTGTGCACAGGTTGGTCCACGGGAATTGACGGCGACTGTACTGGGGGAAAACGGACAGTTCTTGTGAAGACTAGAGGAGAGGTACGTGACCTTAATGGGCCTGACAAACTGAAAGTCGATGGGCCTCTCTGGAATTTGGCCCTTGTGCTCCTTCCCACGCGGTCGGTCGTCGGAATAACGTAAAGCACGACGCAGAGAAAATGGGTGGACACGGTGCAGGCTGAGGGGTTGGGCGTTGTCTCACTCAACCCGTAACCGTAATCCCACCGACCGCGAAGGAACTCTGTTGGGTACACGGTCATTACGGCGTACAGTATACTGTGTTTTCCCTATGTAGTCCAGGTTTCAGTGGAGCAATGAATGACGGAAGTGACAGCTACCGGCGCCGAGGTTAAAGTGAAACCGCCGGAATGAATCACCAATGCAGCTGCCGCTACGAGGTGATCCCCCCTTGGCCTGCTGGGGGAACGCGTCAGGTCAGGCACGGACAGACCGCGACACGCGGGGCCGGCGTGGTTCCCGCTGCTCCGGACCGCCCTATCATCCAGGTACGGCCCAAGGCCTTGGCCCATATGCGCGCCAGCACCGACCCGGCCTTGCTAGTGTAGTATTTTTCCCATTTGTTTCTTCTGTTCTCTGACTCCTCTTTTTGACCGTAAATACCGGTTCAATTAGACAAGCGACGTCTATTGGAAAAAAAATTGTTTGAAGAGTTTACATCTCTCATAATTTTTAGAATCAGATCTACCTTCCGTTCCTTAATTTAAGATCAACAAGTGAACTTGATTCTAAAATTTATAAAAAGACTGCAAATTCATTAATTTGTAGCCGGTCTTTTCGCATCTATTGGTCGCTGCCGCACGCCATGTTATTTTAAGCTCCCATGTCGATTACGGACGCACCATGCGGAGCCCATGCATGAACCTTGACGTCGTCTCCGTGACCAGTAAAGTTAACAAGGGACAAGACAGGCCTGATAATTAGTAAAAGAGAAGCGGTTCGTGAGCTTGAGACCGGCCTCATTGTCTCGAGCCCCACATATCGCTGTCGTCGCTCACACACTCTAATCACAAAGCGTCAAATTAATCGGCGGGACGCGAATGCAGGCTAGTAATACGCCAACACATATATACTGCCAAACATATACACGGAAAGATAAACGATATATTTTTGGAGTTTTGCCTTCCAGAGGTTGCATCAGACGTGGACCAAACCAGACCAGAGTGGTTGACGGTCGGTGACTATGAGCCTCCTGCTCTGGTACTGGTGCTTAGCTCGACCTTCAATTCAGTATAGTAGTCTTGACAGTAAAAAAATGGTACAGTAAAGTCTTAACTGCGCGCGGTTTCTTCAG
The DNA here is from genome assembly GCA_008808055.3 of Sporobolus alterniflorus. Lineage (NCBI taxonomy): Eukaryota > Viridiplantae > Streptophyta > Magnoliopsida > Poales > Poaceae > Sporobolus > Sporobolus alterniflorus. The sequence continues at coordinate 11,118 of VSTD030001024.1, forward strand.
CTAAATATTTGTTAATGCCTTGGCTAATTCACATATCACACAGCGATCGAGTGGTATTACACAAGGACAAGGCATCCTGAGTGCAGCAGGCATGATGCGTTCACCCACAACACCGGCATGAGAAAACCCCCAGACGTGGGGCGGTCACGCGAGGCCAACGCCCATCCCGACAGGCCCGGTAAACGGTAGTGCAGAGACACCAGACAAACAGCGATCACTTCAGTCTACTAAAAAGAGTAGCATTTCGTGTAATTAAGCAGCCTGCCGGGTGGTTGGATTTAGTGGGGATCTAGCTACCTCATAGGGGGAAACATAAAGGAAAATACCTACAGCAAGTAGCAGACAAACTTTCGGGTTCCCCGGCCGTGCGGGCCCCTACCAAATAATTGTACTATTCTCCTTCTCCTAACACATTTGCTCTCACTCACATGCGACGTTATGGTCCACATACTAATAAAGAGCATTATTATGCTAATAGTACCCCATGACTCTGGCATGTTTGCAAAGTGGTGCTTAGAATTAATCTCGCTTATGTCTAGCCTCGTTCTTGTGAACCACCCACCTCTCTGTGAAAGTCCTCTTCTGTAAAGGCTCTACTGTGTAAATATGGGAAATTCCAGACACCATTCTGCACTTCTCCCCGCGCGATTCTGACTGATATATAGCCCGGAAAGAGGTGTGGAAGAAGAAAGGGAGCCTGCAACGCGAGCTTTCTCCTCTTTACTTCCTCTGCGTCACTCTGTGTTGTTCTCGCCTCGAGCCTTCTGCTAGTCACGGTGAGCCTGCAACGCAAGCATCGGCAATACCAATAATACAACAGTATGATGAAGAAGCTACCCTGTGTTGTTCTCGCCTCGAGCCTTCTGCTAGTCACTCTTGCCTCAGGTGCTTCCTCACCGCCTCTTGCTTCCACCCTCAGCAGGCAGCAAGCCCAAGTTCTTGGTCGCAAAGGCAAATTACATCTTGCCCAATTAGGATACCGTTACCACCAGGAAGGCAGACGCATACAGAGTTCTCAGGTTAGTTCATACGTACGCCCCCATGAACTTTTTGTTCGATTATCTGCAGCATGATGGGATTTTGATCATGTTTTTATCATGCCTTCGTGTTCAGGAAGTGGTCATGGAGGTGAAGAAGCCAGTGGAGAATAAGGCCGGTTGGACGGGTCAAGGAGAGGTGGACGGCAAGGAGAAAGGGCTGATATACAGTGCGGACTACGAGGGGGTGGTCATGCATGCTGGCTCACCGCCGAAGCGCAAGCACCCCAAGCCATAAGACGTCTGTACGTTCCGTATAACCTCACAGTATGTAGTAGTTACTACTTGTTTGTGTTCTAAGTCGCGGTTTGCCTGTAACCCTGCTGTCTTTGTAAAATAGACTCTGGTGCTTCTGTTTCTGTGACTCTGCCCTCGCAATCTCGCATGGTTCCATCTCACCGGTAGGTGCAGAGAGAAATGTCACAAGGGCACAATAGAGCACCTGTCCATAAAACTGATCTGCCTTGTGTCCCGAATCGGAAATGTAGTTGCAACAAATCTGAGAAATACAGTACTGTATGTGCCATCATTAAATCTCTAGTTCATCAGTGGTTGGGGCCGCCATGCCAATTGCGCAATGGCACGGGGTGATCACAACATACACATCTTCGCACACCCTGGCATCGCATTGCCCCCTTTCTTCTACTAATCAGGATTCAGAGATGATAATATGACGATTCTGAGACCTGGGTGTACTAACTGCGAGTAGGCTTATGAGAAACTGAAAAAAGCAACAAAAAATTACCAAAATCTGACATGCTTTCAGGTTCGTAACCGAGGACGAACAGGGCAACACGTTCAGACTGACGCGCGTAACCAAGGCTATAGTATTTCCCACTGTACATCAATGCCACTTCAAATGGAGTCGAGTACGGACCAAGAATTGTCAACTTGGTGTTTAAGCTAAAGGTAACTAACTGTCCTGAAACTGTAAATTTTGTACAGACTATGGCGCTGAGCAGAATCACAAGTTTCAGCGCGATGGGCAATCAATTTTTTGTTACGGACCGATTTATTTGCTTTCTCCATCCTTTCGAGTGTTTCATACTTCCATCCCCAACTTCTAGGCGGCAAGAGCCTCCGCTTCAAGGGTTGCCTCCCAAAGATTAGTGCTTTCAGCCAGTAGCGACGTATGGGTCCATGTTTGATGCTGGCTGACCGTCTTCCAGGTAGCCTGTTAGCCAACAAGGTGAAAGTAAGAAACAGTTCGAATTATTAACTTCCAATGCATAGATGCTGAAAATGGCATTTCATAAGATAAGGATCTAGTGCAACTATTTTTTCACTCAAAAAGCATTTCATTTTCAACTGCACAGAAAAAACAGTAATATTCAAAAGACAGAAATCCAGCGGTTAAGGTACTATTCAAACCCATTGTTGTATGAATCACCTGTCCTCTGAAAACAGTTATTCATCATTGCGCTTTTGGTCGAGGCAATTCTTCTAAAGATAGTTTTTACCAACATTTCCCCCTAAAATTGGTAGTCTTGTACTTTGTACAATGTTTGCTTAAAATTTTATGGGATAGTGTCAGTCTCATTTGTCAGGATGCAAAAATAGTAACCTATTGACAGTTTGATACCCTGCTTGAACGGGGATCAGCTGGCCAGACTTTTTCCAGAACCACCGCAAAGAATCAGACTAAAGCACGCATTGAGCATGTGGATGGAGCACGATCAAGATTTTGTTTCAAACGCCCCCCTATGTCTCTGAGATGGAACAATGGCTTCAAGACCTATCTTAGTTTTATAGCTTTTCTTTTTCTTCTGCTTTAGTTTGTACATAAACTCTCTTTTAATTAAAATATAATCAGGAACTTTCGAA